>VOPJ01002654.1:919035-961844 GCA_014673585.1 Semibalanus balanoides
CCATATTTGCTGTTTTCCCGACTTGTAGTGAATTCCGAATCGCGCCCATACATATTGCGCCCAGGGCACTATAACACTTTGCGCCGATGGTGCATTTAAGACACCCGTGGTATTTGACCAGGTGGTAATAACTTCATGGTATTTGACCCTGCGAGACTTAAAACAACTTTTTTCCACATAAATATAGGTACGGCGAAACTTCGTTCCAAACATAACTTACACGCACAATGTGAAACCGAACGGTTTCATTTCGTATATTTGCAAAGTCGAGCAACAATGTTAAATAACATTGGAAAAGTAAGTCACCTAAATGCGCCCAGTCATGGTGCAATTAGGGCACGATGTGCCTATATGCGCCTTTTGCAAGGGTCTGCGAAAAATCCTACAGCTACCATAAAAGTGATCCGATTGTTAAATGATAGGGTTATTTTGCTAGAAAAATGTCCGGATCGCGTACTGAAGCCGCATTTGTATTCATACGACGTATATGCTAAGCACAGGACGTGTTTTCGCTGAAGGGGGCGCAATATGGGCACTCTCCCCTACTTAATATCCATCAAACGCGTATATGTTCCGTGCTTATGGACTGAACAGAATACAAATAACATTTAATGCCCACAGGGTTTGACTAATTGGAAAAAGTGGATAAAAAATCACGTGACCTCAAGATGATCTTTGATTGACCTGCCAAGGTCAAAATCACAAAACACATTTTTATATAATTTGGCTGATCGTAACTAGTTAAAATTTGGCACGATAAATGAATGCAATATCATCTAAGAACGTGCAAAAATGGTGGGGACTTTACGACTTTTTGAGACAGCGCCCTTTGAGTATCTAAAAAAAGTTGGAAGTGAAACGGAACAATACCCCGAGGCTATTTTCATGTCACTTGCATAATGTGGGTTTCGTTAGTCTGATTGATGTCAAATTTTGTGGGTAGTTTTCGCTTGACGAATTCACACACATCCCGAGTTTTCAGCTTGCCCTAACCTCGCATGACCTATCATGACCTAGGAATAGTGTATGGCCCACTGATGAGGTATTACCTATCGGCAATACGGTGTTTTATAATATTCAAGGAGCATAACACCATATGCTAGCACGTGACCATTTATTTCCATTGAGATAATAAACCCGGATGACCTCTTCAGATGTCAATCAAGGTCACTGACCTACGATGACCTAAAATAACTTGTTTACCTATAGGTAATACGTACCTGTTGGCCATACACTATTCTTAGATCAAGCAAGTTCATACAAAGTCAGGTCAAGCTGAAAACTCTGGAAGTGCTATGGGTCAGCTTGATTCATCTATGGGTCAAGTTAAAGTGCTATGGGTTAGGTTAGGTCAGCTTGATTCATCATACAGAATCTACACACCAAATTTTACGTCAATCGGGCAAAAGAAACCCACATTATGGCAAGTGACATGAAAATAGCCTCGGGGCATTGCTCCATTTCATTTCCTTACTATACGCAAAGGGCGGTATCTAAGCAAATTGAAAGCCTCAACCTATTTTTGCACTTTTGTAGATGATGTTACGCTCTTTTATTGTGCCAAGTTTGGACTAGTTACAAGCAGGCTAACTTATAATAGAAAACGAAACTAAATTTTATTATTTTGACCTCGCCAGGTCAAAGGTCATATTGAGGTCACGTTAATTTGTATCCCTTTTTCCGAATAGTTCACGAACTGAGGTGTATTTGATATTAGTTTTCATTTCGCTAAGTCCCTTAGCAAAGAAGATATAAGGCGAGCGTTAGGTTGATATCAAGTACGCAAAAAATCATGACCTTAGCTGAACTCTAAATATGACCCTTGAGGTCACCCAGAGCTAAAAGTTTGTGTGTGTGTATGATTCTTTTAACTTGAAAGTACGTGTGCACCAATTTGCATCGAAATCAGAAAGGGTCTGGTACGTAGATACTCCTATTTTCTGTGCGGCTTGACATGAAATGATTGCTACATTGTTACACAAAGTGCTTCGTGGTTTTTAAAATACCGTCTAACGAAGCTGATATAAGCTCATTTCTGGTGCACCAGCTGACGAATGGACGTTAAATTGTATTATCTGCTTTGTGGTTCTCGCGTTCTTCAGCATTCCCCGAAGAGCATTCTTCAGCATTCTCAACACAGGCCCTTGTAGCTAAACAAGAATCGCGGCACTATACCTGGAAACACAAACATTGCTCGTGCAGCACCAGCTTGACGATTTGTCTCCACAAAGTAGCTCGGCTTGCAGCCTGCCGTCCCGCCTGTCCGTCTCCTCCGCGATCCCCGGGCAGGTGGGGAGAGGGAGGGGTACCAGCCTGTCTCCGCGCTGTGTCTCGTGTCGCCACACGCAGCCCGGAAAAGCGCTCAGCCGGCTGCCCTGGAGAGTCCTCGCCGCGATTGTCGAGGCCCATCGGCAGTTGCTGAGTTGTCCGTCGAGTCGCCGCTCGTGACGCGGTGATGGCGGCACGTCACGGTGACGGCGTGACACGTGACGTGCCGGTGACGACACACACACACATACAGACGGACGCGGCGCCGGACCTGCCGACTCCG
This sequence comes from Semibalanus balanoides, assembly GCA_014673585.1. Taxonomy (NCBI): domain Eukaryota; kingdom Metazoa; phylum Arthropoda; class Thecostraca; order Balanomorpha; family Balanidae; genus Semibalanus; species Semibalanus balanoides. Next base: position 921,587 of record VOPJ01002654.1, read on the forward strand.
ACTCTGACCGACTGGGACCGTGTGAGTCATCGCGACTGTTTGTCGTCCGTCGGCATTACCGCCTGCTAACGGGGAATATGAGCCGCTGTAGATAACACGGCACGGGGTAGCAGCGGGCCGCCGTGAGATGGACGACAGACAGCAGAGCCGTGTAACTGACGGACACGACCGCTTCCGAATCGGTCGGACATACGAAAATCACTGCGTTGGTGGAATTGAACACCATGGAGAGATCAGATATACCTTAATGATAAGGCCTCACGTTAAATGACCTGGTTAAATATGGCCGGGTGATTATAATTGATGGATAAGTGTTTGAACAGATCTGGAAAGGAGCTGTCAGCCCAATAACGCCATGAGCGGAAACTGCCTATCGCAGTGTTCATTCCCAATACATACCTACTCAGTGCCTCATCCGTAGAAGGAGGAGTGCTCTCATGACAGTGACCGTCTGTGATGGCTTTGTGGTTAAAGCAAGAACTCCGTCATTTGGAATATCCACTCCACAGGTAGATATTCTTCTAGCATGCTCGATGCATAACCTGTGCAAGAACCTATAACAACATAATAGAAATACCTTTGATTCTCTGCAAAACCTGACCACATGCGGATCCCTGACACTCGAACCCAGTATCACTAGCAGTACCTTTCATAAAGCTGCGAGGATGTCGTCCCTTGGCAATCCCGCCACTAACCACATCATAAATATCAGCGCTGAAATTAATCCCTCTTTTACGCCATAAATCAGCCGCATGTAAATCAGTTTCCGAAGTTATTTTTAGATCTGCACACGGGGTTATTGCACGTAAAGTGTCAATCCGAATGCCTCAATAAATATTGCAATGTTGCCAATATGAGCATTAGACACGCTGCAGTGAAAAACAGCTAGCTCGGAAACGCAAAACCGCACCCAACAGCTCGCCAAAAACAATTTTCCCGCAATACCCCAATAATCATCGCATTAGATACATAACCCCGTAGTCATCGCTCGTATGACTCCTACTAAAATCGCATGTTTTCGTAGGTAAATCAAATATAGCAAAAGATGTAGAACATCATTTCTACCCATGCTGTTTAAAACAGCTCTCAAGTAAAGCGTGTCTCTCTCGCCCTCTTTGGCTGCGATTTATCACCAAAACTAACGAAGTGTGGAAGTCGGAGGATGCGCAAAACTTTATTATCACTCGTGCCGACTTTAAGTACCTTAAATATGGCGCAGGTACAATTTTCAATCTTCTGACCGGCAATAAAGTGTCTTTACGAGTCACGTGTGGACTAATTGATGCGGCAGTATCGGCGAGGGTAGGCGCGCCGGTCGGCTCCGCTGCCGTCTGCGGCCGGCGCCGATCTCGATGGATGTGCCGCCGGCGGCCGCGGGGTCTGCTCTATAGGTCAGCGGCTGACGCTGACGCCGATACGGACCCCGTCCTGCCGATCTCGGCGGCAGCCGGATCCTGTCTACTGGCGGCGTGACACATGGTGATCCTGTCTCTCGACGGCGTGACACATGGTGACAGGGGAGCGGTGTCCGCGGCGTCAGGAGTAGAGTGACCGGCCGGCCACGACACCGCGCGGCGCCCCCAGCCGGCGGCCACGGTGGAGCGGCCGAGGTCACCGTGTCAGTGGAGCTGACACAACACCAGGGAGTGGGGAAGGTGAGGCAGGAGGCCACGGTGTCCGGACAGGGTAGGCGATGGTACTCCAGATGGCGGACGCATTGCGAGAAAGTTGACAAGATGTCATCCAATGAACATATGTGTGTATTGACGTATATCACATCGAATAATGCGTCTTTATGTTAAAAAACGTACTTTAGCAGGAAGAAAGCAAAGTTCGGTAGAGATAAAAATATAAACAAAATACATATGAGCCATAATACAAAATAACATGCCAAGCACTCAGTCTCGGAGTGTTACCTATAATGTGATATATGCATCAAGACGCCGTTTGGTTTCAAGATGTTGTCATTTGATTACAGCTACACAAATCCAGTGCTTACCCGGCTGATGCTACTGGTAATCCGGAGTAGAATTTGTGCAATTTATTCGGCCGTTCCACCAGAAGCCTTGCTCGCTGGGCCGGCATAAATCGCCGTGAGATAGAGCTGACGGCGAAATTAGCAATGGAACACCGTCCAGCCGAGTTGCGACCGTCGCCGAGATGTATGGTGTTGTCACGGCTTCCGTCTGGTTTCCGGAGATGTAGGCTGGCGGCCGGCTAAGCTGGCAGCGGAATTTACAGCTGGTCACGGGCAGCCAGTGTCGGATGCCGGCACCTCGTCGGCCGTGTGCCTGGGTGCCTGTCTCGCGGGGGTAGACACGAGTTGCGCGCCCTGCCGGCCGAATAGTGGCCACAGCACCGTGAATTAACGGCGCCGAGAATCAATTAACTTTATATCCTAGCAAGACGCATATAGTAAGTACTCAAGGTATTGCTGTGGGACTTTGCCTAGCTTACTGGATCAAATTTTGCGGATGACTGCCGTCACAATCGAGTGCACACTATCAGTGAAAAACTCGAGAGTTACCTGTTTGGAAAGCCCGTCCGGCCCAATTAACAACTGGTCCGATAGCTCTCCAGATTAAGCCGTCATCAAGGGCTCGGCGGCCGACCGCGCCGGCGCCGTCCCTGTGCCCACCGTGCCATGCCAGGCCCGTGCTGTGCACTGCTGCCACCATCCCTGCTGACTGACCTGTCCTCGCCGAGGTGCTGACTGACCTGTCCTCGCCGTAGGTGCTGACTGACCTGTCCTCGTCGTAGACCTGTGCCGATCAACTGGAGCGCTGTCCGCTACGGTCTAGTCCCGTCCCGTACCGTTCCGTTCCGTGCCATACTTTCCCGTGCCGTCCCAGTCCCGGTCCCGGTCCCGGTCCTGGTCCCGGTCCCGTCCCGTCCCAGTCCCGGTCCCGGTCCCGGTCCCGGTCCTGGTCCCGGTCCCGGTCCCGGTCCCGGTCCCGGTCCCGGTCCCGTGCAGTGCCGTCTCAGTCAATATCAGGTGACCGGTGAGCGCGGTCGATAATCCGTTTAGGTGACTCGCTGCGCGGCCGCCATTCCTCGATCGTCAGTCCTCCGTCAGTCCTCCGTCAATCCTCGATCGTCAGTCCTCCGTCACTCACTCGGTCAGCGCGGCGCCGCGGCGTCGCCAGGTCCCCGCGCCGGTCTCCTCCGGCGCTGATTGATTCGGACGCTGGCTGCGCTGCATTCGTCGCCGGACGGTCGTTATTTGCGGCGTGATTGGCACACCATCTCGGCGCTGCGGTCGACTGGCGGCGGCGGCCGTCCCGCGGCCACTTTGAGCGGCTGATGGGTGCGGTCCGCCCGCTGCCGGCTGGGTCGCAAAGGTCAAACGAATTTCATCTGTGGTATCAATCACACGGCAAAACATCACCGGCCGGTCATTCCAATCTATCAGCCATCAATGAAGACGTTTCGTTCTTTATTAGGAGCATTAATTAGCCGATTAAGCCGGTGTAATCTCGAGTTTATCGCCTCGCGATAAATGAAAATAATTAGGCGCCGTGATGTTCTTCGGCTCAGTTGTTGGCCGGTGCGGAGAGGGACAGCTCGCTCGATCCGTGTGCGGCTGGAGCGGCCGTCTGCAGACGCCGGACATCACTCTGCACACGTGCCACGCTGCACCAGACCGCACCACACTGTCACCTTGTGTCGCCTCCAGACACTGGTGCAGTGCTGCACCCTCGCCCGGGTACGGAGGGATGCCAATTCGTAGGCTGCTGCTCCATCCGATTCCTGTTCCATGGGGTCGGCGCTGGCTGCATTCAGAAGAAGTCGGTGTGCGGGACCGATCGGCCGCGCTGTGTAATGAGCCGTTTGTTGGGTCGTTCGGCCGGCCAGTCGGCTGCCGTCGGCGGGCTCTGATTACCATCACACTGCGCCAAAAACGCCGCCGTCGGCGCGCGCCGTCCTTTTTACGGCGCCAGCCCAGTAGTCGTGCGTCGGAGCTGTATTGTTGGAGTCGGCGGGGCTGCCGACGCCGGCGCCCGGCCGCCGCGGAGGCACGGTTTTGCTGCCATCACCGCGCGGCGCCTCCTACCGCGCCACGTCCGGACTCCACACACACGGTCTGACACGGACCGGCATCAACCTGCGACCGGACACGGACCGGACACGGACCGGACACGGACCGGACACAGTGGATGTGCTAAAATTTGCATACTCGATCCGCACAATATGACCACACAATCTATTAATATTTGACGATTTACTTAACCTCGTTGAAATCGCAGCCTGTCCTCCGGACTACGCAGCCTACCCCCCACATTCGAACAGGTGTGAACTGTGAATAACGGATAAGAGGTCATGAAGTTCAACGTTCGCTACTATAATATATGCATGCTGGTAAGCTTGATTAAACGACGCGGCTTGGGTAAGATGCTGATGCCGCTTAATATGGCTACTGCAATACTTCCCCGTTTCTTCTGCCAGAGATCGGTATCAAGAGCAGACGTTTCTCCTGCTAAGTTTGCCTTTCGTGTGAGACTGAGATGAGCAGCTCGGGTAGTTGGGCTCGGTGCAGTCCGTATGTTGTAGCCCTGCAGCGGTCGGCCGGCCGCCCCCGCCTGCCTGTGTCGTGATGGGGATGTTGTGATGGTGGTTCCGTGTCGGCTGACATTCCTCGGGCCAGTTCTCAGACCAGTCTATCAGCAGCGGGACCCGGCTACTAATGTATTGTGGCGATCTTCTGGGCGTTTCTCTGGTTTCGTCCCCCGCGTTTTCCAAAAATTATAGATAAACGGCTCCCGCTACTGGTATTAAGATATTAACGACGCGGGTGAGACAATACAATCTGAGGCACGGGCCTCAGGAAACGTGTAATTTGAGGTAAAATGATGCGTTCAATGGATATCCAGCGCGGCAATAATGGCCGTGCTTTAGATGCGCATGTCCCAGAGTGTATTGATCAACCTACCACGTCCCGCAGCCTGAGAGGAGAGCGGCCGATCGGGGAATCGCGTGGCGCGCGCCCTAATGAAGACACGAACACCATCGTGTCCGCCTATTGTTCTGTTTTGCGGCAGAAAAAGCAAGAACCCAATCGAGTTCTTTCAGCAGCTAATTTCGGTGTTCATCGTAGCGTCAAACGGTGCGGTTTTGGCGAGGCGCGGGAGGGCAGAGTGGGCCGTCCCGGCACACGGTGGGGAGGGCAGGCGAGAGGGAGGGGAGGAGAGAGAGAGGGGAGGAGAGAGGGAGGGTTGGAGAGAGTCGTCACTGGCTCCCGGGCCGACATTACCAGCCGGCCGGAAACGGACACCCGATTTTATCGCCCCCTCGCCGACCTTTAAAGTAAATTAAGCGACCGATCGCTCGCCAGTCGGACCACTGCTGGGACCGAGAGGAGACATTAGAGAAAACACAACATCACAATTCGTTTTTAAACGCCGCTGGCGTGGCTCCTTTGGTACAGCAGGTGCCGCTATTAAGGCCTGCCCTCGCTAATGTCCCACTAAGAGGCACCTCTCTCTCTCCTTGGCAGCGGCCCTGCCAGCGGACCAGCCGCCACCGCTGCTGCGGAGGAGACGACCTCCATAGCGGACCGACAGACAGTCCGCTCAGCCGGCCAGCTCCGGCTGTGTCGGCCGCGCCTGGAACTGGCCCGAGGCACGTGAGCGTGCCGGCAATAGCATGCTTCACGTGGTACAGATACATTTTACACCGATTTTTGATAATTGCAAGGTGCTATGATGGCTGCAAAGCAATAAAGACATGCAAACACCCAGCCGCTTTCCATAAAATGGACCACCATTACAGTTACGTGAGGTCGACTACAAAGTAACGCGCCGATGCAAAAGCCAGTGCTGTTTTTTAATTATGCTCTCTGCACCTGCTTATTGGCACAGCTGATAAAAATGCACAAGTGAAAACATCGATTCCAACAATTAAGTGGCATGATAACGCGAAGCACGCGGCCGTTTCTTAAACATTGGAGATAGTAAAGACAGGACATTAAACTGGAGAAGCGTGGATGGACGACCTTTCAACCCAAGCTAACTCAGACCAGTATGCAATATGCATAAGCAATGGTCTCAGAATGGGCCTATACTTACTTGACATGAGTGTCAAGCCCTACCCCGAATCAGCACACATAGCCGCCTGTGCTCTGTATGTACACCACACGTCTCTGTCAGCCAGACTCCGCACACGGGGACCTGTGGCGCCGGGCCGAGCCGGGCCGAGCCGGCCGACGAGCGCGATTATCCTCCCCTAATGGTGCAACGCTAGCGACGGGGTGCGCCACTTAGAGTGCGGCGGGGGTCCGGCGCAAATCCAACACTGCGGCTGACGAGCGCAGGCCGCCGGCAATTGATGGTGTCCGGCTCCCGCTGGCAGCGCCGCTCAGAAATTGAGACATACGGCGCGTGATATTCATTGGCTCCAGTCTCCTGTTTTGAATGTGTTTGGAGATCACCTAGCGTGCAACGCCCTAGTCGGCTGGCCGGCGCATTAGCATGAGCCAGCGGCCAGAGAGCTCTCCAACCGAGGGGAAGCCGTGCGGGGCTGCCTTCAGCTGTCAGCGCTGGACGGCGGCCGACTCGGACCAGAAACACACCGCTCCTTTCACTGATCTGTAACACCCAGCACAGTTGTCAATGTGAAATCACCTGTTTCCGTTGGTGTGCTTGATTTTGTATATATAATGATGAATAGAGTAAGTGATGACTGAAGTCTTCAGCATTATCATTTTTCACAGACCCGCGCTGGTTGTCGGGTCAGGTCAGAGAACCGCTGATCCTGAAGCTCCAGGGCAGTTGCTGCTCTCAGCCGGGCCTATCTCGATCTTGGCCCGGGTACTGCACACCTCTGGCCAGGTCCCGGAGCTGCTCTTGGCGGGCCTATCTCGATCTTGTCCCGGGATACTGCACACCTCTGGCCAGGTCCCGGAGCTGCTCTTGGTGGGCCTATCTCGGCTCCGGCCCAGGCCAGGATACTGGACACCGGCGCTGTCACTGAATGGTCGTTATGTCCGGGCGGTTTCTGCCTGAGCACTAAATCGGCCAGTGTGAACCATCTGATAGACGGCCAAGCGGCTTCTCCACACAGCTCCAACTGGCAGAGGGATCTGTGTAGAGACGCACGCGTGCTGCGTCCCTGACAAGGAGAGTAAGGGAAGAGGGAGGAAGGGAGGAGACCGGCTTCCACACAGCTAACAGGCAATGAGGTATCTTGTAGAGACCACGCGCTGCGTCCCTGACAAGGGAGAGTAAGGGAGGGGAGGAGGGAGAGAACCGACGCGTCTGCGGTCTCTGACAAGGAGAGTAAGGGAGGGGGGAGGAAGGGAGAGAAGGACCGGCTCTCCACACAAGCCTCACAGGCAGAGGAGCTGTTTAGAGACCTCGCGTCTGCGTCCCTGAAAGGGAGAAGTAAGGAGGGGGATGGAGGGAGAGAGGACCGGCTCTCCACACAGCTCCACAGGCAGAGAAAGCTGTGAGAGACCACAAATCTGCGTCCTGACAAGGGAGAGTAAGGGAGGGGAGGGGGGAGAGGGACGCGGCTACTCCACACAGCTCCACAGGCAGAGGAGCTGTTTAGAGACCTCGCATCTGCGTCCTGACAAGGGAGAAGTAAGGGAGGGGAGGAAGGGAGAGAGAAACCGTCTCCACACAGCTTCCACAGGCAGAGAAGCGTGTAAGACACAAATCTGCGTCCGCTGACAAAGGGAGAGTAAGGGAGGGGAGGAGGGAGGAGGACCGGCTCTCACACAGCTTCCACGGCAGAAGAATCTGTGTAGAGACGCACGCGTCTGCGTCCCTGACAAGGGAGAGTAAAGGGAAGGAGAGGAGGGAGAGGAGGAAGGGATGGAGAGAGAAGGAGGAGGGAAGCGGGCCGCCTGAACAGAGGACAGGAGTCACATCCCTGGCACGGGCCCCTGGCACCCTCTGAGACTCTGTCTGATTGTCGCTGCCTGTTTTGGGCCGACATGCAGCATGGCTCTGCGACCGAGTCCAATCGGCCGGACAGCCGGGAGGCCTACCGTTCTGCGCAGGTCACTAATTTGCTGCATTACCAAGTCTGTTCTGAGTGACTTAGGCCGAGATATGCGGAGGGACATTGCTGAAAGGACCTTGTAACACCATAACTGCACCGGGCTATCACCCATGCATAGCCTGACGTTAAAAGCTTTGCATTTTGAAACTGCGATGGAACACGTAGCTCTGTGCAAATTGGACGGATTTTTTGCATATCCTCGTCATATACATGTCTCATGGCTGCAAAACGCTTGTTTAATATAGAATCTGCACATTTACAAATTATACTGAAATTCCTAATAGAGTTGTGATGATATCTTAAGTTGTTGCGTTTTCTCAATGCGCTTTTGTCGGGCTAAAAAGTACCAATCTGTCGCGGAGGGGGCTATTCGGCTCCCTTCGTATCTCGAAAACTATTATAATAGTTTTCGAGAGATAATTGGAGATAATTTCGGAGATAATTGGTCTATAGACCAATTATCTCTGACAAAGTGATATTCGATTCCTAGGAGCATGAACTACATTCTTATATTAATAAATATGCAAAATGTTGTCATGAACGGATACATAGCAAAACAACGGGGGAAACATACTTTTTTCGATTATTTCCCCTTGTACGTTGTTTGAACGCAATGTTTTCATGTTGTTGGATTTCACAACCTTATTGTACTATTTAACATACGAGTATTTTACAGTTAGGGGAAACTAACCCAATGACGTCCTCAGGCAATCTCAAAGTGGGGTATCTAAGGATGTCACTATACTATTTTTGCCGCTCTGATTTCTGTTTTATATGCTTAGTATATGTGCAATGCAATGAATAAAGTAAGTGATGAATGACAGTTTTATTGTGTGCAGTGGCGAGCTCAGAAAAGGAGGGGAGTTGAGGAAGTTCTTGTTGCTTGCTGAACGAGCTCTTGGCTCGTGGCCCTGCTGGATAGCAAGTGTGAGTATGTTTGTTGTGACCAAGGGACCAGTGCAATCGGTTTCTTCACTGTTAATTATTGCTGGATATGCCTGTGTTGTCTTCCCAGGGCAAAAAGCTATTGGGGGGAGGGGGAGACGCACACCCGTGCCGGTACGAGGTCGTCGCCGCACGACACTGACGTGCGATCTGCCGTCGCTGTTGGTGACGTGAGATGGACCCAGCCATTCTGCTTGCCTCCTAAAATCTGTCACTGGAATCGCCTTTGGCCAATCGAAAAATGTAAAATTAACAAACGTGTGAAATATATTGTTTATAACAGGTATCAAGGTTCAAATTAATATATTGCGCTATGTAGTGACATGCCATGGGTCTATAATTCCCCCTAATTTCATCCCTGGGACCACCTATGCCCCCAACTACAATTGTGATCCATGCAGGTGATATTCTGATATTGCATGGAATTACTTACTGCAATATAACGTTCCGGGGCACTAGATACAATACGTGTGAACGAAGTAAAACACATTCCCCTCAATATCTGTGCCTGGAGTCGCCCTTGGGAAACCAACAACTAAACAAAAATGAAACGCGTGCACGGCATTGCTATAAAACAGGTCACCAAGCATCGAGTTGATATCTTTTGCGATGTAGTTATACGTCGTGGGTCCAAAACTGTCCCATTGCTTTATCCCTGGTGCCAACCATAACGCTTGTTTTATCCCTGGTGAGCCATGCGCTTCCGTCCCACCCCTTGAACCGCCTATGCCACAAAATACAATTGTGATCCATGCAGATAATATTGCAAAAGATAGTCCACCGCAAAATAACGTTTTGAGATACTAAGCACAATAGCCGTTTTCATGATGGATTATTTTGCTCGATTTTTTTTATAAACATTTTGAAATGTTTTAAAATTGTTTCAGTAGGATAGTAGCCGTTTTCACCATGGTCTAATTTGCGAATAAAAAAAAAATAACCCTCGCCCTACGGGACCGTAGGGCGAGGGTTAAACATTTCTCGCAAATTAGTCCATCGTGAAAGCGGCTGCTACTAAAACATTTTAAAACATTTCGCGCAAAATAATCCATCGTGAAAACGGCTAATGTGTGTGTACATATGCCCCTAAAACCCGTTCCTGGAGCCACCTGCGGGCAACCCAAATATATAAAAAACTATTGGGTGTGCAAAGCACAGCTAAGAAGGCTCACCGAGTTCAAAGTTATTATCTTTTAGATTTCAGTGAAATACCAGTGACCACTAAATGCCTCCCAAAATATGTCCCTGAAGGCGTTCATGGTCCCCAAAAATAAAGAACAAATATATCACGTCAACAAAAAGCAGTAAGAGAAGGTGTAATAGTCGTAGGCTCGTATCTACGACGGTTGGAGGATGAGAACTGATTCCCTCTGAACGACGAGTCACGATGAAAACCAAAACATACCTCCCCACCCAAGGCTGGAGCCGTCCCTGGTAAACTGAAAATTTGGGAAATTCTGCCAAGCTGTGCCCAATTAATATTTAGGAAAAGTCAAAAAGTTTTATGGCCGTATCTTTACTGATTTGGGGGCAGGAGCGGACAAATATTAAATGGATCATTGTAGCCCACCCCCGACACTATAATAGGGTTAACTCATATATATATATAAAACTAGTTAGTCAATGGCACTATGCATGCAATTAATAATCGTAGCATTCCCTAGTTAGGCATATATATAAAACTAGTTAGTCAATGGCACTATGCATGCAATTTATAGTCGTAGCATTCCCGGTATAATTTTCTCCTTATTGGGTGGGCTGCAAACTGGTATTATATATAAACAGTCAACTCCTCATATTAATTTATTGATGACCAAATATTAATTCATTAATATATTAATATATATTATTAATATATTAATAAATTAATATATATAATTTATTAATATATTAATATTAATTTACAAATATTAATTTAATAATATAATATAAATATTAATTTATCATATTAATTTATTGATGCTGGTCATCAATAAATTAATATGAGGAGTTGACTGTTTATATATATGTCAATATGAACGTTAACAAACTGGTATTAGTTATATCCATAATTTGTTAACTCATGTCAACAGTGTTGGGACAAAACCATTGCAGCCAGCAGGTCCTCAAATCATATCAAAATTTACTTTGCTACAGCTCACTTTGCACTTCACTATCAGATACATATCAATGCAAATTACTCCCTCACAATTAGTACTGTCTAAACTTGGCGGTATGAGCTGTGTAATCTTCCGACTATGAAAACTTTATTAACAAGTCTATAAATTAATGCGGCTTCTTGCGTGACAACAGAGCATGCATATTCCTTCGTGCAAATTGCAATGCATCATCGGTACACGAGGATCCTATTATTATAGAATACAGCTTCAATACCTATTTAATGAATTAAGTGCAATATAATGATCGCAAGAAGAGTTATGAACTTTTCCAACAAGTCAAACGCTTACAGACACACTCTATTTAGCTTGCTGTACGCGTCAATGACTTGGAACGTGTGTGAAAGTAGTGATGGAACGGCTTATCAAATGACCTTAGCCTTCACATTGGCTTGGTCAGATGGGATTGCTCATTCCTGAAAAAATGATAGCTACGCTACTTTTTTGAAGACCAGCATTTACATTTTGAAACAGTTAAAGTATTGCAGGCAAGGGAATGATACGGTATGCTACGTGGCAAGGGAATGATACGGTATACGGTATCCCTGGCTACGTCCCCATGGCTGTAAAGAAGGTGAAGCTGGCACCAGTAAATATTCATTCGAAATCAAGGGGCGGCGCCACCCCGGGGGGCAGGGGGGCCAGCTGCCCCCCCTGGGTCAGCCCAGGGGGGGCAAAACATATCTTTTTGACCCACCAGTTTCACGGAGGCTTAATCAGCAAAGGTGCCGCACTGGCAACAACTGTCAAAAAGAAAAGAAATGATGTGTCCATGTCAATTTCCTACATGAGCAAAGCCTGCTGAGGCCATTGTAAGGCCCCAGTAATAGACAGGGGGCCCCAAAGTACTAGACGGGAGGCCCTCAGTACTTAACAGAGGCCCCCAGTAGCTAAGACCAGGAGGTCCCCAGTACTAGACAGGAGGCCCCCCGTTACTAAGACGGGAGGCCCCAGTACTAAACAGGAGGCCCCCAGTCTAACAGGAGGCCCCAGTATAAGGAGGCCCGCCAGTACTAAACAGGAGGTCCACAGTACTAAACAGGAGGCCCCAGTACAGAACAGAGTGCCCCCAAGAACTAGACAGGAGGCCCACAGTACTAAGACGGGAGAGCCCTCAGTAGCTAACAGGAGGCCCCCAGTACTATACCAGGAGGCCCAGTACTAGACAGGGAGGCCCCAGTATAGAACGGGAGGCCCCGCAGTACTAACAGAGGCCCCAGTACTAAAACAGGAAGGCGCCCCAGTACTGACGGGAGGCCTCAGGTACTAACAGGAGGCGCCTCAGTACTAGACAGGAGGCCCCCAGTACTAGAAACGGGAGGCCCCCCGTTACTAAGACGGGAGCCCCCAGTCTAAACAGGAGGCCCCCATAGCTAAGACAAGGAGCCCAGTACTAGACGGGAGGCCCTCAGTACTAAACGAGGCCCCAGTACTAGACAGGAGGCCCCCAGTACTAGACGGGAGGCCCCCCGTATAAGACGGGAGGCCCGTACTAAACAGGAGGCCCCCAGTACTAGACGGGAGGCCGCCCAGTACTAAACAGGAGGGCTAAGACTAAAAACAGGAGGCTATCCAGTACTAGACAGGAGGCCCCAGTACTAGACGGGGGCCTCAGTACTAACAGGAGGGCCCCAGTACTAGACAGGAGGCCCCCGTACTAGACAGGAGGCCCCTATACTATAACAGGAGGCCCCAGTACCAGACAGAAGCCCCAGTACTAGACGGAAGCCCAATACTAGACAGAAGCCCAGTAACTAGACAGGAGGCCCCCATACTAAACAGGAGGCCCCCATAACTAAACAGGAGGCCCCCCGCTCTGCAGGAGGCCCCAGTGCTAGACAGGAGGCCCCCAGATAAAGAAAGGAGGTACCATCCATGACCATACTACAGGAGGCCCCCCCAGTACTAGACAGACAGAGGCCCCAGTACTAGACAGGTACCCTCATAATAAACAGGGGCCCCTCAGTACTAGACAGGAGGCCCCAAGTATTATACAAGAGGCCCCATACAAACACTAAAAAGGATACCCCCAGTATAGACAGGAGGCCCCAGTACTAGACAGGAGGCCCCCATACTCAACAGGAGACCCTGATTAGGAGGTTCCAGTATAAGACAGGAGGCCGCAGTACTAGACAATAGGCCCCATATAAACAGGAGGCCCATGTACTATACAGAAGCTCCCAGTAATTAGACAGGAGGCCCAGTACTAGAAACAGAAGGCCCATACTTAACAGGAGGCCCCTCCTCCCAGTATAGAAGGAGGCCCCCAGTATTAGTAGCATGAGACCCCAGTACTTTAATAGGAGGCCCCGCCCAGTACTAGACGATGCCTCGGTACTAGACAGGGAGGCTCCCGATACCAGACAAGTGGCACCTCATACTAGGCAGGAGGCCCCTGGCACTAAAATTGGCCCTAAACTACCATAAGAATAGTTAAGCTGTCTGATTTGGCCGACTTCATTTGGAGGAGGCCATTTTAATGTCAGCATTTATATATATTTGTAACAGGCTCGGATCCAGGATTTCAGTCAGAGGGGGTGCGCAACACAAAAGTGTGCCCTCCGGGGCACCATAAGCGAGACCCGGCTCAGGGGGGGCCGTCACGCTGTTATTTATATATCTTAACTTAGCACCAAAACTATAAACAGGGGTATAGCCCTATCGCCATCTTCCCCCTTGTATCCGCCCCTGGTCTGATCTAGCTACATGAGACCATTGTCCGACAACAAAATCAAAATTTCGCGCCGCTTCGCGCGGCCATTGCAATACAATCAAATCGTATAAACGAGTGAAAACTGAATAAAAAATCGCAGCGTTTTGAAAGGCGCATTTAATTGTGTTGTTATAAGTTATCGTAAATTTATATATAATACTTATTTGACAAAAAGGCTATCTTATGCACTTCTTACAGCACTTTTAAGGCAAATAACAGTTTAAGAGGTCGCAGTCCCGCACTATACGCAAAGCGACGGATAAATGATGGAATGGCATGTCAGGGTATTATATTCAAATTTTCGCGGCCGCTCCGGACGGGCGTAATTCTTTCAAAGTTTACGGCTTTGGTAAAAAAATATAATTTTATTGTATATATTTTTTAGCTGTTCAAACTGGTGTCGTTGTTTTAAAATGAAATAGGCAGACCCCTCAGTTTACTTCTTCAAGCTTCTAAAGTTGGTAGTCTCAATGCATATCTGCCACACTGTATTATCCTCCTTTTAAACGTGCGCCCTTTTTTTATATTTCAGGCCGTTTCATTGAACCTTTCAACACTTGAGAATGAGCCCATTCCACGTTTGGGGATGGGGCCGTTTGGAGACCGCCCCGCTTCTTTGGCGACATTTTGATCTACCGTGCTTTGTATTGTCGTAATTGTATTGGTCTCAGGTTCTCTGTATTACACAACATTCGCTGTTGATATGGTCTTGGTTGTAGTCAATTCATATAGGTTAACAAGATATTATAATTAATTTAATAACTTAATAATTGTGTAAAATTACCTAAGGTTCCCATAATGTGAATTTCATCGTATGCAACCATCAAACTAATAGCTAATTCCAGTAAGAACACTTTTTTGTCATTACAAACCGGTAGTCCACACCGGCAGAAAACAGTATGTAGGAGCAGTAGAGGTGGGGGTTTGGGGCATCACAGAAAAGTGGGCCAGCTGAGTTGAGGTGCCCGATTTCGGAGATACCGAAGAGCAATAAGTAGATTCTCGCCATGTGTGTTATCAATTAAAGAAGGCAAATTAATAACATCGGCAATCGCTTTGTAGGCCCAACACCTCAATGGAGGCCCGCAACCTACAGCCAGGGAGGGCCCTGGTGGAGGAGGCCCTGGGAAAAGGAGGCCCCCTTTCGACTTTGCCCCCCCAGGTAAAATCTGGTGGCGCCGCCTCTGTTCGAAATACACCTGTAATATATAATATTTCAGCCATTAGTCATTCACCGTCGCTTAACCATAACAACTCACACTATAGGTGTCATATATTCCCAGCCACAGAGGTCAGAGATACCACCGACCAGTCTCAGTGACAGAGCTGCTTCTGTCTGCCGATATGTAGACAGGGACGTAGCAGGGGGGGGGGGGGGGGGGCAATACGGGGGTATTCCATGGCCCGTGAAGCGAAATAAATTCCACACTAGATAGAAATGAGATTCCTCTGAAAATCCCCCCGCCCAGCGCACCCCCCGGTCAGCAGCATATGGCTGAGGATAATGTTTTCTCCCCGACGTGCACCCCCCCCCCTCTGAGAGAAGAAATCCTGGTTAAGTGCCGATAATTGATATGGTTTTTTTTTTTTTTTTTTATAGGTTTTTTTTCATTTTTTGTTAGGGATGTAAAGTAGGAGCGGCAGCCGAAATAACGCCTGGCATCGCGGGCTCTGCTCTCCATCGCGAACCGCAGTCGATCTCCAATGGATGAGGTCAACGGTCCGTGACTGTCGCACTGCCCTGTCGCGCTCTCCCGACACTTCACAGCTCATATTTCAGTCATAACGACGCATAGAATAAACAATGGCTGTTAAAAAGCCGGCCGCCGAGTGTGCTGCGCGCTGTTTTATGGCCGCCTCTTGCAGCGACCCGAACCACTCTCCGTTGACGTGTCGCATCTATTTCAGGATCGCTAAAAAACGGCGTCTTTGTCTAAAGCAGCTCTCCCCTCGGCTCATGTGCATAAAGTCTCAAGATCAGGGCCATAAAGTCTCCAGAGCTGAGCGATGCGTTTTCATTTCAATATAGATGAATTTTGACACAGCAGTCTGTACAGCTGGATGAGTTAACAAGCAGAAGGACCTTTGGATGTTTGATGAGATAGGGCACTATTATGATACATACCGCTGAAAAATCGCTATAGATACCGCGCCAAATCCTTCTATTCAAGTTACTCATCTGAAATAATTTGAGACTTTTAAAAGAAGAAGGCTAAGGCTTTATACCTTTTTATCTTTGCTGGGACTAAGAGGGCGGAATTTCCGCTCCGCCTCTGTCCAATCTGTAGTGACCGGAGCAGTATGCCGCCCCCAGTCGGCGGCGCGGGGGCGCAGTCGGCGGCTCTGCGCGCTCGAACATCACTGTCGACACAGTGCGGCGTTCATCTCTGTCGGGTGACATTGTCGGCGGCACAGGCCGGCTCTGTGCGGCCGCCCCCGTCGTCGGCCGCCGCCAGGCCGGCTGGGAGGTCGCTCAGCTCGGCTGGAAGGCAGTCAGTCGGTCGGTCTGCTCATCAGGCCCGCTCCAGTGGGCCGGCGCCGCGCCGCGCCGGCTCCCCAAGAGAGAGATAGCCATCTCGGCGTCACCGGCTACCGCTGTGCGGCGCGCCGGCCACCGTCCTCCGACAGCGGCGCTACCGTCCCGCCGGCCAGCCGCGCACAATCGTATCTGCGTCCGGCTATCTGCCCTCTGAGTGCCGGCCCGATATGTGTGGTCGTCGGCCGGCGGCCGCCGCTGCTGCAGAGAGACGAGAGACGAGAGACGAGAGACGAGAGACGAGAGACGAGAGACGAGAGACGAGAGACGAGAGACGAGAGACGAGAGACGAGAGACGAGAGACGAGAGACGAGAGACGAGAGACTAAATACGGCGTAAGATGGGGAAGCGAGGGAAAAATAAATGATTGGAAACACACTAAAGGTTTTGAACACTATGCTGTTATGAGATATTTCCAAGTTGTATATGGCTAGTACACTAGTACAGTTAGTTGTGTGTAGACTTGTTGTCAGTGTATTTGACAGCGGACTGCATGTGCAATTGCAGTCTGGTAGGCCTGTGTTCGTTCAAATAAGTCAATCTGCTGTGTATTCTGGTAGGTCGTGCAGGACACATAACTGTTGATATATTCAGAGACCGATGTATCTAGTTTGGAAAATCCTCCTCAGATTAGAGTGACTCAGTGATGCCACATATTTTTATTCGGCAGTAAGTCGTCTTTTTATCGCCAGCTAACGACGACGGTGCTTCTACAGTCACCAGCTAACCTATGACTAGACACACAGAACCATCCTGGACCAGCGTCGGTATGATCGGTCCCCGGCGGCCGGTATGATCGGTCCCCGGCGGCCGGTATGATTCGGTCCCCGGCGGCCGGTATGATCGGTCCCC
This sequence comes from Semibalanus balanoides, assembly GCA_014673585.1. Classification (NCBI taxonomy): domain Eukaryota; kingdom Metazoa; phylum Arthropoda; class Thecostraca; order Balanomorpha; family Balanidae; genus Semibalanus; species Semibalanus balanoides. The sequence goes on from VOPJ01002654.1 coordinate 938,793, forward strand.
GGCGGCCGGTAGGATCGGTCCCCGACGGCCGGTATGATTGGTCCCCGGCGGCCGGTGCCATCTCAGGTGACCAGCGAGCCGTGTTGACCCGGCCGACCGGCGGCTGCCCTCATCATGTACCACCAATGCAGCTCATTGTGAGCCGAACCACGTGAGCATACGCTCCCGACAGCCATTTTATTGGCCGCTTTGTCGCTGCGACTGCGGCGTGCGGCGGCGGCCGCTCTTTACGGCGTTCTATATCAAACGCTTCGTGACCGGCACGGCCAGATAAGAATGTACTGAGAGCGGTCAGGACCGGGGAAACGGTGCCGGCTCGGCCGCATCGGATGATGTGCGAGATCGGCAGTCTATTCAGCCGAGGTCACGGCGCGCAACGGCGACCGCCGGCGACACGAGACAAAAACTACGACCGGCCGCGAGACGCCGAGTTTCGAGGGTCAATCTGTCATACTCACCGCGCATAATACTTCCTATCAGTGACTCAGTAGAGATGTAAGTACGTGTGCTCATCTGGCTGGGTATCAAACCCCGATCATAAATGACGCCTACCGGCGGTGTTTATCATTTCCGTTCATCAGTGGTGACGCTTGTGAGTGCGTGTGTCAGCTCTGTCTTTACTCGACTCGGCTCACGTCATCGGAGAGCACCTCCACCATCTCCTCAACATCCCGACCTGCCGCTCGGCTGACTCCAGTAATAACAGATCGGTTCGGCTCGGCTGTGCGCTGTTTATCGTCTGTGCAGCGCCAAATAAGGCAGCGCCGCCCCCGCGCCGCTGGTCGTCGCGCTCGCGCACGTCTTACGTGTTCTGTAGCCCGGGGCGGCGCTGATTTGGCCGCTCTGCGTGTGGCGGGGTGCGCCGTGTGCCGACGAATGCGTGGGTGGTGGGGCCGCCAGCAGACGCGGCCCGCTCTCTGCCGTGTGCACTGTGCCGTGTGGTCTGAGCTGTCTCCGTGTTTCCGCCGTGTTTTAATTGACCACCTTCCCATGGCTGCGGCCGCCGCGCCGGCCCGCCGCCCGCCGGCACACAGCGGTGGCGCGCTGTCTGTTAACGCGGCAAAATAATGCAACATGAAACCCTAATTACCATTTGTTCTAATGATAATTATTCGCCGTGGGATGTGCTGGAGGGCCGAGATAGGTGGTCCGACGGAAGACGAGTCCGGCGCGATGGTGGGTCGGGGTTTTATCTCGACCCAGCGGCGCTCCGAATGGGCATCGGAAACTATCGAGATAGATTGTGGCCATAAAACAAATCACCTTTGGTGCTTGCGTCATTGAGCAGTACCATGCTCCGGATCACATCGTACGGATTTATAACACTGGTCTTATGAAATACAGGCCACCTATATGTCATGGTTAAATGGTTAAATGTCATGGCCATTCCATTCAAATGATGAGATATTGTTGGCTTTGAAGCTTCTTTGAGAACAGGTATTTTAAGTGTGCTTTGTTGGTATTTATAGTTGAGACTCAGTGACGGTGCACTGTGGCGGTGAATGATGTTACACGAGGTGCGGCGACAGCGCAGGCTTCTGATCCAGCTGCGCCGCGGAACGGCAGCTGGTGAAGATCCGAGGAGAGGAAATACCGCACTGCTACGTAACCGGATGTGGCCACGGCTGATCCGATCATCCGTTAGAGGTGGGCCGCTGCTTCTTAACCCTCGCCTTACAGGGACCGCTTCTCACCTTCGCCATACGGGAGGGGGCCTCTATTAACTTCCAAGCCAAGCAGCATAGAGCAGCACGGTAAGAACCAGCATGTTGCCTGTCATGTGAGTAATCCAACGGTATACAATTTGTATGTTTCCGGTCAACGGGTGACCTTGCAGGTCAAGTGAATGACCTAAGATCGACCTCTTCCAAACATATTGATTTTGCTCTGTTCGTCGTCATTATTAAAGTTATGAAAATAAAACAAAACTATTTGGCTAGCGCCAAAATGTTGGTCGTTGAATTAGCTATCTGGCCATATATCGGTTTTAAGTCTCGGTTAGTTAATGACCTCTTAGGTCACGGAACTCGTCATCATAATGGTTATTGCTATATGCGATTTGCATTAGAAACTTCGACTCGATCACGTCCAGAATAGCGATTAGAAAACCTAAAAATTAAAAATTGGTAAACACAAATAAAAAGACATGTTTCTAGTCCAGTTTTGTATCAAAAATACAGATAAGATATGTATTTGTTCGTATCTGGTCAACAAAAGGAAAACAAAATGATTAAAAAATGACGTCATGAGTTTCTTTTACATCTAAGGAACTACCAATCTAATAAAAAAGTATAAGTAATAGCTTTACATGATGGATTATTTTGCTACGAAATGTTTTAAACATTTTTTAAATGTTAGGAATGTTTAGTAGTGTAGCCGTTTTCCGATGGACTAAATTTTACGAGAAAATTTTACCTCGCCTTACGGCTCTCGTAAGGCGGAGGGTTTTTTTTTTGCAAATAGTCCATCGGTGTAAAACGGCTACTACTAAAACATTTTAAAACATTTCGCGCAAAATAATCCATCGTGAAAACGGCTATTACTTTGAAATTTGATTTATATATTTTCAATACTCAGTTATTTCGCATGTTTGTCTTTTTTTAATATTTTTTGAAAATTTGGATTTTGCAGTAATTTTTCGCATTATTTTTTTTTAGTTTTTAGAGGTAATTTTTTGTAATCCAAGATCGCCATTTTAAAGTATATATTTTTTCAGTTTTCGGTTTGCATTTTTCTGCAAAACTCTATTTTCTACGATTTGTATCATATTTGCCGTTTTTCTACCAACATGAGGTCATTGAAACGTTTATCAGTCTGGCTGTCAAATTGACGCAACTGTTACGTACCCATTCCAAATAGCCCGCCACAAACCGAGGCGTCCGAATTCGAGACTTGACCTTGAAAAGTCTATCTGTTTTATAAGGTAGTGTCACTTATCTTCCACGGGCCAAAGTCGAGCCATAGCCATTCTTGTTGTCTTGTTATGTAAGAGGTTAAGGTTGTTGGCAATCTAATTGACTGCAAACACATTTTAATTTTAACTCTCGCCCTAACCATCGGCCTGATAGTTTGAGGTTCTCTGAGGTTCTTCTTAAATAAACCTTTGCACATATAGCGCATTTTTTTATATTGAATGTACAACAATCATACGGATGATGTCAAAACTTCACTGAAATTGGTCAAGCAGTTTGGGAGATAATGACGTTTTAGTGGCGTCGTGTTGGTGAAAAACAATACATGTTTAAAAATCCTAAAAATAGAGTTTTGTAGCGAAGACAAACGGAAATCGGGAAAGATCCAAAATAACATTTTCTTCAAAGTAACATTCACGGATTCACAAAATTTTGGGTTTTTGACCCAAAAATTCAAAAATGGTTTATTTTGGACAAATCAGCACAAATCATATTTTTATCAAATGTTAAAAAATGTAGTAAATGTGAGATAACTGAGGAAATAGTTTTCTGCAAAACTATTTTTTATGATTTGTCTAATATGTATAATACCCAAACCAAATTTCAAAGCAATATCCCTATTTTTGACTGAGTGATGGTGTAAGAAACTCATGACATCAGTTTTAAGTCACTTTTTACCAGATACGAGGAAATAAATGCCTCTTCTGTATTTATGAGACAAAACTAGCATAGGAACAAACCTTTTTATTCATATATATCAATTTCATATCAATTTATAATTTTGAGGTTTTCTGACATAGCAAAATCTCTATTCAGTTCGTGGTCGAGTCGAGGTAATTCATTTGAACTAGAAGGTCACCCGTTGACCTGAAACCCAAAATCTATCCAAGTGCCGCCGCTAATCGGCTAACACAACAGCTACTTCCAGATTATTGGTCCTGGGGGAGCCCGGACAACCTGTATTTCTCTAACCTTGGTTGGATTCCAGATAACCCACTGCGAATGCGATTAAAACAACGCGCCATAGTTTGAATTTAAGACGTCAGAAATGTCTGAAGATGTGCCATATGTCATTTGGCAGCGTAAAGTGTGTTGGTCTCTATGGCAAATTAACAATAGCTCGATAATGACGTTGTTATCCCAAGTTAAAAATAATCGCATTTCTTTAAAATTAAATGACTTTACCAGAAACAAATATCAACAACGTGTTCAACAGCACTTAATCCCTATTTTCGACTTCAACAGGAGCATGTTAAACAATTTTCAAGAATGTAAAACATTCCCTTTAAAGATAAATATTCACATAGTTAGTTTTCATATAGTTAGTGGCTGCAGCCCTCAATTTGCGAAAATCGCTTAATTTATTTTCAACATTAGGAGTTTTCTGTAGTTTAACCCGTATTCGGCTGTATACAACATTATGCTTTACGTAATCACGACAAAGAATCATTTGTTTCCGCAAAAAATAACAAACAATAACAATCTGGCAATTATATCGGAAGGTCATCGATGCACTTAGACGGCGACCTATTTAGTGTCGGCGATTGGTTTATTGACCGATCAGGGACGTTGTCTCGTTTCTTGGCGCACTTAATTTATTTCTGGCCCTATAAATTGTTTACATATAGGACTTTGGGAAGGACGACGTTGTGGGTGACCTTCATGAAGCACGCTAGTTACTTGCTTTTTTCCAAACTTATAACTTTGAATAAGGGAATACTTTATTTTATTCTTAAATTGAATTAAACAACGTAATTTGTATACCATAACGAAAGCCTAAGAAGTTGTTGTTAAAATCAAAATGTGAATATTTCCCTTAAACACAGTATCCACCGCCACAGCCACAGCGCCACCGCCACCACCACCGCCGCCACCTGTTTTTTTCATCGTATGCGTCTTATTATAAGGTATAATAGCCACAAGTACCGATGAGGTGAGCACGATTGGGAAAACCATGGTCTTCAAAACGTATCAAGACACTTAAGATGTGCTACTCGTATGTTAAGTTCGTGCATTTGGCTTGAACTGGAGCAATACAGTATAAACTCTTTCCGTTATTGTCCACAACCTGACCTCTTTCAAAATATTGTACGGTCTTTTGATTTTTTCTTTGCATGTCCTCTGCCCTTTTCATAATACTGTTAACTTTAACTCGGATCCTCTTTCTGGGAAATACCTGTTCTCCATGCGCTCTAAGCAGTTTCATGCTATGTCGGTAAGTGCAGCGTACAAAGTCCCAGACTCAGTGAATGTACATGCATAAGCAGGATGTTTCCGCGGGTCCACCAGTCATGTGAGTCGGCCGCCGCACCGACGGGGTGCTGGCAGCGATACATATTCGATCGACTCCCACGGTTTTATGTGCCCTCCCGGGGCGGCGACATGCCGGCCGGGCGACTCCCCCACCGGCCGACTACCCCAGTACAACGGCGGCTCTGTGGCAGCCGCAGAAGCGCATCAGTCTCCTCTCCCACCCCAGATCTTCTCACAGGTTCCCGCTTGGAGTCTCAGCTACGCTTCCGATGTCGGCATGTTGGATGTCGCGAACAAACTGCTCCCGATTTTCGAGAAATGCTTCACCCTGCGGCGACTGGGCACAACAGCGATGATGGAGAGAGATTAGCAGGAACGGTAGAGTTCCCAATAGTGCCTCTTTCAGCTACAAAGGCGTACTTCTACCGACGTCGTAGTCCATATAAAAATAATTGCGTCACTTCGGAATAGGGTCGCATCCATCTGAGCTGCTTGGAAGGACCCCTGACACAGACGAACCACTGAAAACGGGCGGCTGGCCTGGAGGACCCCTTGACACAAAGACGACACTGAACAGGCGCTGCTCTGGAGGATCCCTGACACAGCGACACTGAACGGGCGCTGCTTCTGAGAGACCCTGACACAGACGACACTGAACGGAGCCGCTGCTTGTCGAGACCCTGACACAACGACACTGAACGGGCGGCTGCTTGGAGGACCCCTGACACAGACGACACTGAACGGCGGCTGCTTCTGGAGGACCCCTGACACAGACGACACTGAAGGGCGCTGCTCTGGAGGACCCCTGACACAGACGACACTGAAACGGGGCTGCTCTGGGAGGACCCTGCACACAGACGACCACTGAACGGGCGCTGCTTCTGGAGGCCCCTGACAACAGACGACAACTGAACGGCGTCTCTGGAGGACGCCTGACACAGGACGACACTGAACGGGCCGCTGCTCGGGAGGACCCCTGACACAGACGACACTGAACGGGCGCTGCTTCTGGAGACCCCTGACACAGACGATTTGAACGGTGCGCTCTGGAGGACCCCTGACACAGACGATTCTGAACGGGTGCATGCTCTGGAGGACCCGACACAGACGACAACCTGAACGGGTGCTGCTCTCGAGTACCCCTGACACAGACAACACTGAACGGCGCTGCTCTGGAGGACCCCTGACCACAGGACGACACTGAACGGGCGCTTGGCTCCGGAGGACCCCTGACACAGATCGCCATCTGGAACGGCCGCTGGCTCTGGAGGACCCCTGACACAGACGACACTGAACGGTCGTTGCTCTGGAGACCCCTGGAACAGGACGCCACTGAACGGGCGCTGCTCTGGAGACCCCTTGACACAGACGACACTGAACGGACTGCTCTGGAGGACCCCTGGAACAGACGACACTGAACGGGCGCTGCTCTTAGGGACCCCTGGACACAGCGACACTGAACGGGCGCTGCTCTGGAGGACCCTGACACAGACAGACACTGAACGGGCCTGCTCTTGGAGGACCCCTGGAACAGACGCCACTGAACGGCTGTAGGGGCGCTGCTCTGAGGACCCCTGAAACAGACGACACTGAACGGGAGCTGCCTCTGGAGGACCCCTGACACAGACGAACGAAACGGGCGCTGCTCTTGAGACCCCTGACAAGACGACCAACTGAAACGGGGGCGCTCTGGGAAGGACCCCTGGAACCGAGACGCCACTGAACGGGCGCCTGCTCTGGAGACCCCAGACACAGTACGACACTGAACGGGCGCTAGCTATTGGAAGGAACCCCTTACACAGACCGACACTGAACGGGCGCTGCTATGGAGGACCCCTGACACAGGATCGACATGAACGGGCGCTGCTCTGGAGGACCCCTGACACAGGAGACCACTGAACGGGGCCGTGCGTCTGGGGACCCCTGACACAACGACAACTGAAACCGGCGCTTGCTCTGGAGGACCCCGACACAGACGACACTGAACGGGCGCTGCGTCTTGAGACCCCTGACACAGGACGAACACTGAACGGGGCGCTGCTCTGGAGGGACCCTGACACAGACGGACACAGAACGGGCGTGCTCTGAAAGGACCCCTGACACAGAGACACTGAAACGGGCGCTGCTATGGAGGACCCCTGGACAACAGACGACACTAACGGCGCTGCTCTGAGACCCCCTGACACAGACGACACTGAACGGACGCTGCTCTGGAGGACCCCTGACACAGACGACACTTAACGGGCGCTGCTATGGAGGACCCCTGACACAGACGACACTGAACGGGCGCTGCTCTGGAGGACCCCTAACACAGACGACACTGAACGGGCGCTGCTCTGGAGGACCCCTGTCACAGACGACACTGAACGGGCGCTGCTCTGGAGGACCCCTGACACAGACGACACTGAACGGGCGCTGCTATGGAGGACCCCTGACACAGACGACACTGAACGGGCGCTGCTCTGGAGGACCCCTGGAACAGACGCCACTGAACGGGCGCTGCTCTGGAGGACCCCTGACACAGACGACACTGAACGGGCGCTGTTATCGGTGAGTCTCGGTTGGGCCCGCCCTGTTCATCACGGCAGGCAAGAGAGGACACGTGCAGTCAATATTACCCCGGCCCGGCCCGCGGGACACAGAGGGGGAGAGGAAAAGAGGGGGAGAGGAGAGGAGAGAGTGAGAGAGGGAGGCGTGCAGTCGAAATATTACCCCAGTCCGACCAGTGCCGGGCGTACCACTGCAGGACAAAACGGATGAGTTACGGCCGAACAGAATGTAATTTGGTGTTGGAGGAGCGCGGCAGGCCTGGGCGCGTGCGGCTCCGACAGGCTCCATTATGAGCAGTGTCGGCGGCGGCGGCGGGCGCGTCCTCCAGAAGCAGAGGGAGAGACTGCCGGACGGCGGGATGAGCACCGCACGACACCCACCACCAACAATGGACGCGTGGGATCGCCGAACGGCCGCACGATTACGCGCAATAGGGTCCCTTTATCGCTTCAATGATCGCGGCACACGCCGAGCTAATCAGTTTATTGTTTTTGGTTAGGTACGTTTGTTGCGGTTATTCACAATGGTCTGCCGGGCTGCCCCCTGATGAATGGGGTATTCAGGAGTGGGGATATTGCACGCACACGCCCTTCTCTAAGTGCCTGCCGTATATCAGCCAGCGAGGATGGTCGTTTATTTACGGCGATGATTGAGAATTAGCGGCGCCGTTTGGCTCGCGTGCGCTCACTTTTGGCTTTATTATGTAAAACCATTTTGATGCATTGAAACTAATTGCATTCTTCGCTCTGATTGTGCGCACGCGAATATGTGACCACATTGCGGTATAAACGTCTCTCGATGCAACGGTGGTGGGTGTGCGGCCACAGGGTCCGTGTATACGACGGTGTGGGCGCGTCTCTCGGTGGTGAGGTGGTGCTGGTGGGTGTGCGGCCACAGGGTCCGTGTAATTAGCGACCCCGATAGCGGCGGCCGACGCGAGCGTCGTGGCGCGATGCGGCATTCCGCGGCGCGCCGGCGCCGCCACAGAAGCCGCCGCCGCGCCAAATACGCCGCAGTATTACCGATCACGGTGCGATTCGATTAATTTAATTGTAGGGTCTGGTGCGAGCCGTGGGCGCCGCGGCACGTCGACCCGGACCGCGCCGCAGAGACGTCTGTTTACACACAGTCCGGGGCAGGCAGGTCGGCAGTGAGCGCCGTGTGCTGCTGGCTGCTGCTGCTGGTCTGGAGCGTCGCTCACTGCCCAGCACCAGCCGACACCCCGACAGTCAGGTCACTGGGCAGGGGAGTCATTAAAGCCAGGACAGATCAAGTGTCAGGCACCTGGAATGACCTGAAAGGAAACTCGGCGAATCATATTTAGGAAGACCGATACCCTGTGGTAAATATGTGCTTTGTGCAGTGCACGCTGCATTTTCTTCAAGGCATGCCTTTAACGCTTCCATGGCTCTATGAGCCTAAAATATGAAATTCAGGTGTAAAACAAATAAACTTATGAATGATTTGAACACGCTTCACGCACGTGATGCAGCATAGTTGCACAATTACGAGCCTGGTTTTGCTAGGATAAATAACTTCGGGCCGCTCGTGCTGTTACACAGCCATGAAATGCAAGAGAAACGAATGAAGTGAGACAAGGTGAAACGTTGACCGGGCAACCATTCATTGATTTACAGTATCTGCAGGTCGAGGCTGAACGGAAAGTCTTCAGTCATGTGAAGGTGGCCACTGCTCATGCAGTAAGATAGGGGCGTCGCCACGTTTTTTTTAGGGGGGCGGCGAAGTGTCAAAAAAACATGAGACAGTTTGCAAAAATGCGAAGGAAAATCTGTTTTACTTTTACTTAGGAACGCAATATTTGTATACCAGCTTCATTTTTTTAACAAATTTGCAATAATTACAAGTAAAGGACAATAACCATTCGAAAATATTAGTATTGGTCATAATTGGGTGCCTCTTACAAAATAGCATTTAGATCGAGAGTTAAAACAGCAAACGATGTGCGAGCAAACTCAGAATTGACGTCAGGTCAGTTTGTTGGGTCAAGAGAGGCCCTTGAACCCTGAACAAATTATGACATGTTCTTCTGCTTTTGGAAGAAGAGAATGATAGTGATGCGACTTATCATTCACTTTAAAGCTGTGGCGAGCATAAACACAGATACTGACGATAGAGTACGAGAGATGAAGCTTGTTTCGCAAAGTGACAATGCAGATTGAAATGTGAGCTTGCTCGTATATACTTGCATTGTACACTGTACAGGTTATCCAAAAATTAGTGAGCGGTGGTGCCCATGTTCAAACTGTTTCCCACGACCGGTGAAAAATAGAAACCAGGCTATGGGGAATATGCACTTGTCCCAAAGGAGATTTCAAAGAACGTGTTCCACATCTCGTCAATGGTTAAGAGTGAAGGACATCGATACATAACTTCGCAGTTGTAAATGGTCACAGGTGGCATGGCCCATAATCAGGTCGTCAGATAATTGTATCCAACCAATTTGATATAAAACGACCGGGTTCGATCACAAAACAGCGAGGAGTTGCATATCACCGAGACGGTATAGAGGCCTCCTGGAAGTCCTCGCCTGGGGCATGACGAGCTACAAAGGCCTCTCTGACCTGCATAACGTGTCCCGCAGTCAGACAGCCACTGCCGAATAGGGAAGGTAGGGTTAGGAGGTCAGGGTATAGGTAAGACGGCCACCCCCTCTCTAGGTCAAACCACTAACGCCACGGGTGGAAAAATTAGGACTTCTGTAGAATGTCCCTTTTTGGACGCACAACTTCAGTGAAGTCGGATGAGTTTGCTCTCCGCAGTTTTTTCTTCTTCTTCTCGAAAATAACCATCTCGGTTGGAACTATCTCCTTTATATTACGTAAGCCTTTGTGTATAGCTTCCTGCTTCTTGAAGTTAAAAACTTGATTTCAATTGAGGTAATTGCATACAGTCAGCGTTGACTTGCAATGCTGGGCGAATGTTGATTATAGCGTCCGATAGAATTGTTCTGATTTGTTTTGTCGAGTGTGGGCTAAGTCGGTAGCCGTTTGCTCTGCCGATTGCCGCCGTCTAGATTGAGGGACGGTACGCCCACCTCACTAAGTCGGTAACCGTTTGCTCTGGATTGCCGTCTAGATTGAGGGACGGTACGCCCACCTCACCATCATCACTGTACTAAACACAATGTTTTGAAAGAATGACTTCAAGCACCCTTAGTTTAGAGCAGTAACATTTTCGATAAAGAAAAGAGGCATTTTAGTACTTGAGTAAGCATAGTGTGAAGAATAAACCAGTCTTTCTGAGTTATATTCCTATATTTGTTCTGTCTAAGGAGGGATTTCAACTGAGCAGATTTTGCCTACCTAAACGAACATCTTCTTAACAATATACTAATAATTATCATTAGTTTTATCATTTATGACCTCTTCCTCGAAATTAAAATATAATAATACCAAAAAACCGTTATATTAATATTTCGAGCACAGCTCTTCATCAGAAATTACACATTACCAAAACAGCAATATTAATATACAAATATTAATATTAATATAACGTTTGTTGGTATTATTATATTTTAATTTCGAGGAAGAGGTCATAAATCATAAAACTAATTATAATTTGCCTATACATGTTCCTCGCACAAGCACTAACCAACATATACTAATAATTGTTAAGTACAAATATTTAAGAACTTTTGAGTTGGCTTAAATGTCTTATAAGAACCACCGTCCTTCTCCGCTTCGTTTTCCAGCTATTCACACACAAAAAAAGATGTGGATGGCACAATAGTGCCTCCTGCAGTGCACGTGTTAAGCTTCATGACCTTTAAAAGGAATCCAGTAAAAGCAAACAAGTCTTCTTTCTTTTGGGGGGACGTCCACCTCCGATTTTTTAACTGGGGGACGCGTCCTCCTCGTCCGCCCGCTTTCGACGCCTGCATGGCAGTGAGATAGAAGAGAACAGCTCGTTGGCCGCCACATGCCCGGTGCCCCGCGGGGTATCGATATATGTGATGCAGTGGCAAGTCATGTACGTACAGTTCAGTGAAGCTTATTACGGCTACACACCTTTCCAGTGACGAGTGCTGTCGGACCATTTCCCGCTAATATGCCACAAGTTTGATTGGCTTCTGCAGCTGAACGGTCTGTCTGTGCAGCAGGTGATGTCTTCAGCTGACTGTGGGCTAACGAACAAGTGCTGGCACAGCTGGCCACGACACATATTTTACTTATCGTGAGATCACTTGAATTATTGACTTATTCTCATGTTGCTTTATAACAGGGTGTATTGTAAGACGACAAACTGTTGTATTCATCCAACTGCACGTGCCGCCTCTTCATTCGGTCGTCAGCGCTGCCTTCCATGGCATGCTCGAATGTCTGAGAAATTATTCGCACATCCCTGTGCTGAAGACTCGTGTAAGTTTTTGGAAGAGCCATCATGCAAGCGCTGGTCTGCGCACATCGGAAATCATACGGTCATCGACAGGGGTCACGGTATATGTCACATGTCCAGTTTCCAATACCCGGGGTTAATGTGGCGTAAAATGACGTGTTTTTAGCGTGGTTTGCCGATGTTATAGGCCTTTTTCTTCATGGCTCCGTAAAAATTTAATCGGGTGGGAGCAAGGCGGTGATGTTGGCTCCAGTCCACAATACGTACCAGAAGGTCCGAAAGGTGCCATTTGAATTATAGGTAACATTAGCCGTTTTTCACGATGGATTATTTTGCGCGAAATGTTTTTAAATGTGTTTAATAGTAGCCACTTTACGATGGACTAATTTGCGAGAAATGTTTTTAACCCTCGCCCTTACGGTCCCGTAGGACGAGGGTTACAACACGTTTGTTTTTTCTCTCGCAAATTAGCTTCCATCGTGAAAACGGCTTACCATCACAGCTCAGTTTACGCGGTGTTATACAACTTGTGGGAAACCTTAAACCGCCGTAGCAGCAGCAAGACTTATTGTATTAGCATGACCGAAATGAGCTTCCGTAGGCTTATGCTAACATCCAAGTGGGCAAATGACACGCAGCAGATTTTGCAGTGTGTGAGATACCCCGTTTCCTTGATTTTTCTGAAAATTTGCACGTTATTATCATCAATCAGATGACTTTAAGCCAAAGTACATGACACGCTGGGAGTGCTAAGAATGTCATAGCATGCATTCTCTTTAGACATGCTCCTATTTCCTTTAACCCTCGCCCGGGTGGGGCAAATTCACTGCGTGTCCGGGTACGGGGGGGGTACGACCCCTCGTGCGTTTCGCCCCTAATTGAGCTGGAGCTTCGATTGAAAAACGAGCGTATTGCTTGTGACAAGAAGAAGCCATTGCCATATTATTTAAAGTCCTGGGTCAATGGCTGACCTCTGAGGTTATGTCAAAGACCAAAATGTCACAAATCGTAAATGTGTGAAAATGGAATACTGATCGAGCCAAAATGGTAAAGGGGCATCTTAATATGCTAAACACATGCCATATTTGAAATCAGCGTAAAAAATAACCTTAAAACGGTCAAATTAAAAAGGTCAATTGAGGTCATCTGAGGTCAGTGACCTCGGTTGACCTTTTGGAAGCGCATGACCCCAGTACAACATATAGATATGTCAAATGGTTCTAAGATTTGAAATAAGCGTCAAAGACTGTCCTAAAATCGGCCAGAAGCCAAAAAATCATCGGAGGTCATCGGAGGTCAGTGACCTAAGTTGACCTCATAAAAGGTCAGTCGAGGTTACAATCTCAGCAGAATACACACCTGTCACCTGGAAACACCTTTGCATTTGCTCCTGAACGTCAAACACTCGGAAACTTCACATGTTAACAAGAATCCACACTTCGGGACGCCAGTTTTCGCCTGACATGTTCTTGAGAAACAGGTCATAGTCACGGGTCATAAAAGTTGAAAGTTCGAAATTTTTAAAAAGTAATATGTGTTTCCAAATTGTTCAAAAGTAGGTTACTGGGAAGTTTCATTCGCAATCGGTTACAAACTTACGTGAGTTTATTTAGGAAAAACCGAGGGTGGCATCGTACCCCTGGGGACCCGGGCGAGGGGTTAAGTTTAATTGTTATCAAGGGTCCTTTTGGAAATAACTAATTACTTTTCTTAGGACCTTCATCACAGGGGAAATGCTTGTATTCTCCACTAAGAATGATGAACATGGTGACAGGGTGCGGATCAGAAAACTCATTAAGCACAGCGGCATGGGTATATTATGATTCACAAGCGGCATAGCTCAGAACCACCTGCCTGTCAACTCCCCGGTTTTATGGACCGTATAATGTTCTCATGTGCGACTTAAAATTTTCGGAATAAGCACCCTAAGATGAAAATTTACATGATCATGCCTAAGCCGAGTCCAAGTTGTTGAAATAAACTTTGCCAATTATATCAATTATCTTTTAGCACGATTTAATATAAAACAGAACGACTATTGAACGACGCTACTATATGGATCGTACCTCCATGTCCACTTAATATGCATGCATAGCATATCATTAACATATTATGAATCAGTACAATACGGAAACTGCATCATTTAGCCTTGCACAGTCGTACACCCTGCATCTCTGCTGCACCCCACCGTATCCTCTGGTGACCTCTGCTGCACCCCAACCGTATCCTGGTGACCTCTGATAGTAGCAGGGACCCGAGCTATCGACCGCTCGATCGCCCACGGGCGCGGTGGACCGAGTTTAAAGAGACGTTCGATCGCGGCGGCCAGGCCGGAGTTAACCCGCGCCACACTGGGGAGGGGTTGAACCCCTGCGTTTTATTCAAGGAGAGGAAACAAAAACGGTCGGCGAGAGCCGCCAATTTTTGTCTACCATATTATTAGTTATAGTTATTTACTACATCTTTTTGGCTTAAAATTTGGGCTTAGTGCTTATCAGGTCAGGCTCACCAGGTCTTGGTCAAGTGACCCTACTTTCAAAAAGTTTACAGTCGTGCCATGGACTACAGTTTTCTGAGGAATCGATATTTAAACCTTTCATGATTGCATCGAGGACCATCATTTAGCCATTTTCACGAAGGACTTCGATTCACCGGGTAATTGGGTATAAATAGGGTATTGGGTCGATTGGGCGATTGGGGCTTTTGGTTTAAATGGGGGGCTTGGGGACGGTGTTAGAGCTATGGCCACGTGACACGGTGTTAGGTTCAAAATGTTCTTAATTCCAAAATGCCAAAATCAACAAACTCTGCCCCAAACCTCCCTTGAACCAAACGCCCCAATCGCCCTAAACGCTCCAAACGCCCCAATTACCCAGTAAATAAATTCCTTGTTGAAAACAGCTAGTATCTACAAGAACAAATTATCTCTGAATTTGTATATCGATGACCTGAGGTCGGGTCAATTTCCTGACCATCCCATTATAAGTCAATAGCCGTTTTCACGATGGGTTATTTTGCGCGAAATGTTTTACAACTTTTTTAAAATGTTTTAGTAGTAGCCGCTTTCACGATGGACTAATTGTCGAAAAAATGTTTTAACCCTCGCCCTACGGACCCATACGGCGAGGGTTAAAATATTTCTCGCAAATTAGCCCATCGTGAAGACGGCTACCACTGAAACATTTTAAAACTAATTCGATCATTTAAAACAGGCCTTCCTAGGCAGAAATTTGACCGAAAAGCGCTGCTTGTGATTACTACGCCAATGTCAGGTCAATCCTAGAATATGGAGTGTTGTCTGGTCAGGTGCAGCTAAAAACCCATTAAAAGCGATTGGAAAGTGTACAGCACAAATTCTGCTGGCGTTAGCCGCCAGAGCCAGAGGCACGGACAGACTCGCGGTCTCGAATACCGCCAATTTGCTCAACTCTTTCCATGTCCCATCTCTTGAAGCGCGCACGCGTACAGGCTGACCTTTGTCTATCTTCAGGAAAATTGTTATTCTGGCAAAACCGATTCCTCTTTCTGTTAAGCTGTTTTTCACTTCATATACCACGCCGTCCGCACGGAATAACAGCATGTTTAATGTGCCGTTCGCTCGCGTCTCCACTGTGAAGATGAGGACGTTTGTTAGACTTGTAACCTTAGCGAACGCTTTTATCCTAAACAATCCCCGGGTAGATTTCTTCGTAGACGGTTTTGTCATTTTTAAATCATCTGTTTTAGCCTATGTCGCGAACATGTAGCTGTATTTGAGTGCGTGGTTCTTTTTATTTTTATTATATGTGTTGTGTGCATATGTGGATGTGTTATAATTTATTTTATTTCTGGTTTTTATCACTGACTTCGTCTAAAGTGGGGCATAGTGCTGTTGGCGATATGAATAAAATAAAATGAAAAAAATGTTTTTAATACATTTCGCGCCAAAAATAAGCCATCGTGAAAACGGTTTTAATGGAAAAAATTCAAATGCTTCTCTATTTCGAGGATATGCATGATATAAGTTCAATTCCCTTCTGGAATAATGTTACCCATAAGATAATTCTTGATGATACAAGGGAAGGTTTTGTTTTCAGTGACCTCTTACGGCGGTCATCTGAGGTTATCCGGGGTCACCAACACTTTTTCGTCAATAACTCTCGACATCATGTAGATAGAGAAGTGAAACTGAAACCAATGTGTTTTTTCTCGTCGAGACACGTCTTCCAATATGCAACACGACCTACTTGGGTCATAAATTGACCTTGACCTGAGGTCATTTTTTAGTTGACCTAACCTGGTCGTCAATAATATGATTCGAAACGCCTTGAAAAGACAAACAATATGGCGTTACAACGATTTTTTTATTTTTTAAAGTAAAAAGTTATTGTGAAGAATAAGTTTGGCAAAAAAATGTGCTTTTAGGCCTTTAATGGTCCCTGGTGACCTCAATATTGATCTTAGCCCAAAAATGACCACGTCGTTTCAAACTCATTTTCGACGAGCTTTCTACATTTTTCGCTACGTTCGATAGGAGCCGATATCGAGGGGGGTCAACCCCCAGAAGGACGTGGAAAATCCAGAGGCCCAGTAGGGCAAGGGTTAAAGAGCCGCTCGATTGCGGCAGTGGGCCGAGTTTAAAGAGCCGTTCGATTACCGCGGCGGCGGGCCGAGTTTAAAAGACACTCGATCGCGGGTGGTGGCCAAGTTTAACCCGCGCCGGGCCGGTGCTCGGCGCCACCTTCCTCGGGCCGGGCGGGGTGTTTCGGACCACCCCCCTTCTAAACTCGGCTCCTTATGGGACCTTAGACATAAACCAAAGTACTGTTTCGAGAGAAAAACCTCGTCTCAAAAAGGGATTTGGAAACTATTTCGGTAAAAATTTTTTTCTCAGGTAAATATTAGAGTCACCAGAGGTCATCAAAGGTCAAATTTATCTCAAATTTTTCCAGATTTTAGGACTAGCTCCAGATATTCCCCAAATACTCGGAAACTATGATAAGCCTAGGATAAACAAGTATAAGCAGCATTTAGATAGATATTTGAATTTGCAATCGCACCTATGTCCTCAAATTTGAGCTCAGATCAATGTTTAGGCTCCAGAGGTCATCCAAATTGTCAAAAATGCCAGTTTTTGGTAAAAATAATGTTTTCCCCTAAAAATATAATTTTTATCTAAAAATGCCACATAATGATTTTAACACTATCGTGTTTCCTTCGTCAAGACGCTTTGAAAATATACATGATGACCTTGTAAGGTCAATTTAAAATTTCCTCAGGTCAAGTTCATTGGTGGACCCAGGATAGTTCATGTTGCATATGGGCGACGCGGACAGACGATTACAAATAAAGTGGTGTCATCCGCTCGTCTCTATCTTCATATTATCAGAAAGTTATTAGCCAAATCATTGCTGGTGACCTCAGATGAACCTCAGGATGACCTTGTAGGAGATCGTTTTAGAAACAATCGCACCTAGGTCATTCAGAAACGAGCTAAAAAAACATCTGATTTCTGAAATAATTCAGCCTGATTCCAATGCATACTTTCAGAATAAGAAGCATCTGGTTTTTATTTTTCCCATTCACTCTATAATGAGAGGTCAGGGAAATTGACCTGACCTTAGGTCCACCGATATAGAAAAATCCGAGATATAACAAATTTGTTAGATAGTTCATGCTCTATGAAAACCCTGTAAGTACGAAAAACTAATCCGCTTAAAAAACTGTGGCTTTGGTGGGAACCGCAAACTTTTTCGGGGTGGGTCACTTGGACTAGGCCTGTGACCTGAACCGACATACCTATTGTCAAAACTTTTTGAAAGCTGTACAAAAGATGATCGAAACAGGTACCTGAAAATTTGGCGGCCGCTACGCGCCGCCCGTTTTCCCGATATCCAGGAAAAAAACCTTGAGGGGGGTGTCTAAAACACCCCCCCCCCGGCCCGGCGCGGGTTAAAGGAGCCGTTTCGATTACCGGGCGGCGGGCGAGTTTACAAACACTCGATCGTGGCGGTGGCGGGTCGAGTTTAAAGAGCTGCTCGGCCCGGGACGCCGCCCGCCCGCCGGTGTTGCGTAACAGGCATGCCGAGATGTCACTCGCCGCCCAGACAACATTGAAATGTTTACATTTGCGCCAGTGTTTGCGGCGCATGTTGGCCGCTGTTTGGCGCTGCGGCGGCGATCTCGGCTCAGAGTGGCGGCGGCGCCCGGTGTGCTCGACACTGAATCCACATCGGCCAATTGCCCGCATTCTCCTTGAACCAACAGCGCCGGATTGCGCGCATTTTTCGCGTGTCTGTCTGCCTAGAGACGCCGAGTAGGCTGCAAAAACCGCAGAGTGAGTACGAGCAGACAATACGCGACCACCGAGTGAGCAGAGCTGGCGCGGCGGCGGACAATGCAGCTGGCTGTCGGGACAGTACCGGGCGAGGCCGAGATCGCTCTCTGCCCCCGGGCCACAGCGCCAGCCAGCCCTGCACCGACCGACCGACCGACGCCGCCGCCACCGCCGCCGCTGAATAATGCCTCATTTTTCGCAACTATTTTAATCGTTAATGTTGCTTGTGGGCACGGAGAGCGCTTTCATCCCATTTAATGGATGCAGATGGTCGAGGAACAGATGGCTTAAATCAGTCGTTATGTATTTAGCACTGTGGCGAAGTATACGAGTTTTTCCCGGCCGTGCCGTGTCCATTATTAAGTTAGGGTGAGTGCTTGTTACCAACCATGTACCGAACTCATGCCTAACGAACCAGACTGTAGAGGCATGCCGCAAGCTGTCATTACCGTTCTATTATTATAGACCTGTCGGGACATCGAAGGCACTCGGGTGTCATTAGGAGGAATTTAACACGCCGGCGACCGCACGCGCCCTCACCCGACACTGGCATCAACCGTGCGCCGTTCATTATCGACGGGCCGCGGTCATCCTGGCGGCGCTCACAAAACACGCTGCAAAATCTTATACCGACATTTAATTGTGATAATTTTAATTTGTTATTCGTTGTCCAACGCCCCTCCGCCCGTGTCGCAATTACCGTGTTTGGCCGGGTGTGGGACCTCCCGCTGAGCTGAGCGGCCAGCTCCGGCTGCATCTGCTGAGGCTCAGAGGCGGCCAGCAGCAATCAGCGCACGAGTGCGAGTCACCGGCACCTCTTCCGGCGCGGCGAGAGAGAGAGAGGCGCAACGCAAACGGCGCTTAGTCATGCTGGCACCGGCTCCAGTGCCTATTGTCAGCACTGCCGCTTAACGCATTGTTTGGCTTCCATTCATATTAAAAGCAATATACGGACTTCTTAGATAGTGTCTTACCAGCTGATGCATGGCATTTGTATTTGTATTTGTATTTACTTCTTAGAACATCCACACTACTAGTGGTTATCACCGTTCAGCGTCAAATAAACATACAAAGGAGAGCGAAAGGGAAGGATCACACAATGGGATTACGCACACTTCTAAACAATAAAACGTAGGCACAACTAGTAATTCATATATGGTCAGGATTCGCACGCAGTCGACAGCAGCACGCCAGTTTCAGTCACCAGAGTCGCTCAGCAGATGTCGCTTGCTACCTCCAAAACCACGAATTGACCTCTGGCGAATGTTGGATGGCAGCGAGATGTATACATCCGTTGGACACGCACGCAAAAACAACGTTTACCACCCTCAGTCCTTGATATAACTTTATCCTTTGCTTTCATTGCAAAGGAAGAAAGTTAAATTTCACCTACTTTGAGGCACTGCCACTTTGCTGTCGAGCGACGTTGTACGGAAGATGATCTGATCAATCAAAGCTAGTCAATCAAATCGGTGGCAATGCTTACCTCCCGACTTACCCAGCACCAGAGGACAGAAGCCCAACTCGCTCGTGCGGAAAGCTACATTGATGAAACATTTTCCAAATTGATTGATACGTCTTGAACAAATGTAATCCGATTGATCTGACATCTCAATAGGATTTTCCTGGTTTTCACTACATGCCAGTTTCGGAGAATATATGCAACATCTAAATCAAATAATCTTCACTCGACATATAAGTTAACTAAGCAAATCAATTGGTAGCCTTACTTCTGTCAGTATGTTACAATAAATTCAACGCAAACATGTCTGTCGTTACTGATCTAACAAAATTTCTGCCCTTACTGATAGGGACTGAATTCTGATATTGAAAGGTGATGTTATGTGATACAAATATTAACAAATAGTAAATGGTGTTTATGCATCTCTGAAGGTTAAAAGACGCATAATAAGTGATGATATTTTCAAAAAAGATCATACATAATGAAATATAACATCAGTTACTTTAATTGTGCAGTTTTAATACACAATTAAAATGCTGCCGCAATGGATATTAGTAAAAATACTTTTATATAATTTTGTTCATTGCAACGTTCCTGCTAATTTCGGCATAGATAGGCTTGAATGGACTGTCCGGCAGCTATTGAAGAAGTGACGCTAGTTCAATTAATGCATGCAGTAAGCAGGCTGGTTCATAGGTTAAATAGATAACTAGATCGTGTCTTAAATACGTCGTACTGCTTTAACAAGTACGCACCAACAATTTGTGAAGGTCAAAAGGTCGCTAAGCAGCAATGCAGTTTGCCGTTCTTGCTAAAGCCTCAGAAAACTCCAATCGACGCAAGTAATCTATACGCAGATACCCTATGAGAGGCCAGTGTACCAGTGGGGCCGTACTGGTAAAATATTTTCATCAGTTTAAGTCTTACTTTGATATCTGCACAAAGCACCTGACTCCTATGTAGCAAGCTACAAATGCGGTCTTTCTCTATGGATCTCTCTGACACCCTTAAAGAAGAAGCTCTATTCACAGTATAAGTCTTGCGTTCAGGTGGTCAGACCATAGTAAAGCTAGAGCTCTGAGACATCGTGATGATTTACCACTACCCCATTTATCCATTTGGCCACTCCCAATACCCACTTTCTCGAAGCGGCATCCCTACAATTACGTGTGGAGCGCTGCACCAGTAGGCGGCATCAACTCTGCACTATGACTCAATATCCCTACGCTGAAGGACCCTTGTAATTTCGACATCAGAAATGACTAATGACCGTTCCCTTCATCAACATTCAAATTGGGGGCGGAGAAGTTATTTTACGCTATGGCATTATACTCCTCATTTAAATTACTTGACATGTCTTATGGCCAGTAATAGCACATTGTTGGTTTAAGAATGTGTGAGCTACGGCGCTAGTGTTTACACTGTCGACATGAAAAATGACGGAAAATTATGTCTCTGCATGTATGCGCATCCATCAGGCGGGCTGGAGGCGCCGGCTAATGGTAGGTCACGTGTTATCGGCGCGCTCCGTCTGCGCCGCTTCGTCAGATGGCGTCTCGCGGCCCGTCAGGCCATTGACGGCCGATCGGCGCCGATGCGGGGCCGGACAGCCGCAGAGAAAGCCGTCAACGGACGGACGCACGTCCTGTCCGGCCCGGCAGAGTGATGTTGGACGGCGGAGGCAGGTCGACGGGCCGGCAGGGTGGAGGCCGCGTCGTAAGGTGTGAACGCAACAGCGAGGCACGTCACCAGACGTCAGTCGCGCGCGGATCTGCGATGGTGATACGGCGCGCGCCGCCGCGACACCGCCGTTGGCAGCTCGTCCGTCAGAGCGACGTCAGCCCCACTGGCGGTCAGAGCCGGCCCGACACCCACCCGATGATATAACTGCAGCCTGCAGCGCCGGCCGCAATGATAGATTTGTGGTCGGCCGTGGCGGAGACACGGCGCACGAGGCTGCGTGCCGCCGACGGTGTCGGCGATGCTTATCAATTCAAATGCCCAGCATACAGCCACCCGCTTTACGAGTGGTCGCTTGTCGTATAATTTTGTCACCGGGGATTGTTTTATGCGAGCGGAGTGTGTTTGGCGTTGTGATGCGACGAAGGGCTGCCTCGACCCCGGCGGCGCCAGACAAATTGTCTTTTAAACACGCAGCCGCCGGCCTAGTGGGCGACCCGACTCCCAGTCTGCATACCGCGATTTACGAGGCGCCATAAACAGGGATCAGAAACAAAACTCCTGCAAATATTATCAACAGGCTGGCCGAGGTGCCGAAGCTGACGAGCCGACACGTGTTAGGCGCGGCTCGGCATGTGCAGTGCCCGGTGTTCACCCTCCCCCTCCGCCGATCAGCCGGAGATAGGCTCCCAGCGTGCAGTTCCCAGCCCTAATGGAAGCCGACCACCGCGCGCGCGCGGTAGCAGGCGTCATATTAAGAGCTGCTTGCGATATTGATTGCAGTTTCATTTATCGGGGCCATCTCCATGAGCGCGGCATTACGATCGGCGATCCAGGCCGGTCGCTGTTACACATTCATCAGTCACCTGGTATCGCGCTCATCACCAAACTGCAGATATTTATTGCACGGACCCTGGCGGAATATTAATACGGACCGGGCGCTGACTTGCAGCCGCACAGGGCACCGGCTGCTATGGGTGTTGACCGGGCCGTGCTCTATAATCACGTTGGTTTAAGCACGGCATATGATGTCACTGGCGGCCTGCGTTCGGTCGTGCCGTATATGGCGCGCAATCGGTTCGGATGCTTTAATGACGCTCTGACGTGGCCAGACAACAGGTGCAGATCAGCGGCTGAAGCAGCAGCGCCGTGTGACGCGGGACAACCCGCCCCCGCCCCCGCCCCCGCCTCCGCCCCGGCGGCGGCGCGCCACCCTGAGTCGTGACGTCACGTGCCGAGGAATGCCGCGCTCCGAGGCCACCGGCGCGCGAGCGGCAGAAATCCACCACCGAGAGCTGAGCAAGCGAGCCACCGAGACTGAGCAGTGAGCAACCCGTAGCTGAGCCGTGGAGCCACCGAGAGTGAGCAAGTGAGCCACCCGAGAACTGAGCCGTGAGCACCCAGAGAGCTGAGCAGCGAGCCACCCGAGAGCTGAGCAGCGAAGCCACCCGAGAGCTGAGCAGTGAGCCACCCGAGAGCTGAGCAGTAGCCACCCGGAGCCGAGCAGTGAGTCACCCGAGAGC
>VOPJ01002654.1:961851-1020985 GCA_014673585.1 Semibalanus balanoides
TGTCACTGGCGCAGTTGTCCCTGGCGCAGTTGTCCTGGCGCAGTTGTCACTGGCGCAATTGTCATGGAACCATACCTACTATACATATCTTACACATAGTATTAAATATACCAAATACGGGGTTCAGGTAGGCAATTATTCGAATTGCCAAACTATTCCAAAGTACTTCTATATTCAATGTTTAGGGGCCCGCAGTTGCTATGGTACACACTAAGATCTGGCTTGCTTTCTTCTCTAGCGTATGTTTTACGGCGAATTAAGAAACGACCGTATCTGCATTCAACCCGCATTACTGAGAGCTTCAAATTGATATGTTGACGCATGTCAACATATCAATTTGAAGCTCTGAGTAATGCAGTTTGAATGCATATACGGTCGTTTCTTAAAGGGACTGTCCCACCTTCTCAAAAGTTCTCAAATGTACGCCGCATGTGGTGTTAAATATTAAGTAATTGCTGCCGAACACGATTATGGCGATTTGTTTCTCTCAAACAGTGTTCATTTCATAAAAAGTTTAAGTTTTAATATTAGGGCTGATGACGTCATAATGAAGGAATTTCGGGAATAGAGAGAACCTTCACGCTGTCATATGTAGGCTATGTTGGCCAATGTAAACAGTCGACTATCATCAACATTAGTAAAGAAGTGACGACGTCATCGGCTCAGGTCCGTGTCAAATACACTGGGGATGTTTACAGATGGGCAATTTCCCACGACAGATCGACCAAAAATTTACAATTTCACACACCACATTTTTTTTATTTTTAACGAAACTTTGTCTATAGTGGTTATCTTTGCCTGAAGTGCGATTTTGGCCATCGGCAGATCCCCTAAGGTCAACGGTTCTCCGAGATATAGCCTCGGCAATTTTTGCGGAGGTCCGCTGCAGGGTAATCTTTTGAGGCCTGTACTCCAAAACCACTGAACATAATTCATCATATCGGCATATCTTCGTGACCGCAGTGAACTGGACGACATTTTAGTAGTCTCCGATTTTCAAAAAATTGACTTGATTTTTTGATGACGTCATAATTTTTCATTTTTTGTGCCTTTACCCCTTCCCCCTAAAAAGTGTCGATTTTTGTGGTTTCATATTAAAGTTTTTCCATTTATCTCGAGATATGAGAAAAAATAAAAAGGTATTATTTCTAAAAATATTTTATTTTAGTTTTTGAATACTTCCGTTTTTTTTTTTTTTTTTACAAAAACAACATTTTACGGGCATTTGCAGTATAGAATACCGCTACTTGCACTGTATTTGGTTTGTTTGTTTGTTGTTGTGTTTGTTTTTTTGTTTGTTGTGTTTGTTTTTTGACATCTATGTCAAAAAAACAAACTCAAATTTCTTTGTGATTCGATCTCGGTGGTTGTTTTAACTTATACTATACATAATTGCAATGTCTAGCACGGAAAATTGCTATCTCAACTCAAATATAATGTTAAGGTGGGACAGTCCCTTTAATTAACCGTCAAACATACGTTAGAGGAGAAAGAAGCCGGACCTTAGTATGTACCATTGCAACTGCGGGGGGCTGTGCCTGGCCGGAGTAGTTTTATATCTATACTATGTGATATTTTATTGGGCTTAAAGGGAGTTTGCCTACTCTTTTGGAATGTCAAATGTATTTTTATTACGGTAAGAGGCTATTGGTTTGATTATTGGATACGACAAAATCATGTTTGGAGCTCCTTTAGCTGAATTTGTACTTATATTCTGTTTTAAACATTGTTTTGTTTCGATATTAATAAACGATCGCCACTATAAACAAAGTCAAGACAATGCTATTTAAGATCGCGCACCTAAGACAATAAGAGTACGATCAATATTAAATGGCCATCGACTACCGATGCTCTGTTCGGCAGCTGCTATCAGGGCGCACGAGCTGTTTTCTATTGGCCAGCGCTAACGATATATGCTAGCAGTGCAATCGTTGGGACTGTGCTTCTTGCAGCGAATGCCTCTCTGGCGCCTTCCGATAATTGCGTGACTCCATACTGATTTTGGCGCCTTTGGAACATCCCAGCAACTAGAGTAAATCTGGAAAAATGAAGTAATGGCTAAATTCAGAAAAAATTATCTGTACAGGGTCCGGCATAAGTTGGCGCAAATTGACCAAAGGTGTCGGCGCGCCCTAAAACCCTAACAAACAAACAAACAAACAAACAAAACGTAAACAACTGGTCCATGGAGATCGTCAAATCGCTAGTTTTTGGTAACTCAGCGCAGTTTCGTACTTTCTTTTTGGGGGTCTTCACTGATCGAAAGTTTACATTGAAAAATCACGCTGAGCAAACGTGTATGTCTCAAGGCTTTTCCAGATCCCATGCAAAACGACACAACCAAGTAAGCTTGTCCCACCGCAGTATCGGGGGCATGTGGTTCGTGGGGTTCACTGACTCCTTTTGCGTTATGCGATCCCTGTGTCAGGCAATCCAGTAACCTTCAAACTGTACTGGCTTACCTCGGCCGGGACGGGTAGCGCCACCACCGCAGTGGATAGATACTTTCAAGAGAGACTGTACTGTTGCAGGACGTATGTCATCCTGAAGGGCTCCGAGCTGCTGGTGCAATACGGAGACGGCTACGCCCGGGAGATGAACATCAACGTGCAGACATCCAAGAAGGCTTCGCCCACCCCGTCGCCTGGGAGGTCTTTATCAGGTTCGCACTTTCTGTGTTTCCGAAGATTATGGGTCAGACGTAACGGCCATTTCGATGTGGAAAGTCTCTCAGGACAATTCAGCGGAAACCTGACACTCTGGTCTATGAATTGCTTGTTTGGACTGCTGTGGGTAGGGGGAGGGGGCTGTAATTTCGGCTCGTGATTGAAGTGGCTCGGTTTGGGACCTGGATAGTCCATTCTGGACAAGTTAATCTTGTTGGAGCCTGGAATTCAGTTACATGCTGCATGTGTTTGGATTGGATCATACCTATCATAATTATAATTATCAATGGGCGCCATATAACTTCTTTGTTGCGGCGCCCTAAAGCCCCAATCATCATCATCATATCATAATTATCATTACATACGCCGGTAGGCAGTAGGGTAGGCAATCGAGAACTTAAGTTTAGGTCTGGATATGGACAAATATGTATGACAGCAGGATGTAGCTTCTCCAGAAAAGTTCCGGGGCTTAGCTGGGGAAAATCGCTTAAGGGGATGCTGCCACCTTGTGGGCCAACATCGAGTTTTGGGTGTGTATCGGTAGATTAGGCTTGTCTTATTTCACCTGCAAAATTTGGTTCCCACAACTACTCTCATTAGATCAAAAATCACACTTGCACCTCTCATGTTTGGCAAGCGTTCATAAAATTGGAGTCGCCTCATCACGATTCAGATAACTTCTTTGCAGACTATGATTTTCTTTTGAATATTGCAAACTCACCATCACTATTGCGTCAGTGTACTTAACAATAAAATGCCCATGCAGTTAATGATAATGTCAACAAATTTAGCTTCTTCATGATAGAATAGCCAGAATGGCTATGGCTCGACTTTGGGGCCGTATGAGATTTGTGACGTTTCCGTATAACACGGATATACTTGTCAAGGTCAAGTCTCGTCGGATTCGGACGCTCCGGCTTTGGGCGGGGTTTTTGGACAAATAACAGTTGCGCCAATTTGACAGCAAAACTGTATGAGAGCAGCCATCATGAATTTAGTGCTGAGTACAGCATATGGGACCAACGTTTTGGAGTCAGGAAAAAGCCGATACATTGCTTTAGGTGCTGCATTTGCAAGTTTGTGCATGAACTAACACAATTGTTGATCCCACCATTCATTGAAGTTGCTTTTATCCATTCTCCGGAGATGGCAATATCCCTTTAAAGGAAATAGTTCACCTTCAACATGGGGTTTTAACTAAGCAGTTTTGTAGCCCGTGTTGAAAAACCCAACTACAAGTTTTCTGGGCTGAAAAGGCTCTCTAGCCGAATATATTTGACTTTTTGTCGAAGGAATGTGGGCCGTAAATAAAGAATGTCAAGAATGTGGGTCTTGAATACACTTGGGCAGAGGCTATAGAGTAATCTTACGCGTCTACTTTCGAATCTGATTGGCTGAGCCATTCGATTATTTCGTTTGACGTTGCAGAGAGTACGTATATAGTTATGATACAATTAATAATGTACGACCTTCTGTCCTGAATCCGCGCGATGTATGGCTGTTTTTGACAATATGAAAAAGGTTGCATTTCAAAATATAATCAAATCGTGTTTGAAAAAGAAAAAGATCCAAGGCAGTGTTGGAAAAGTTCACGTTTGTTGGTTTTTAGAACACCAACAAATGTTGTACTCCCAAATTATGACTGTTAAAAAATATTTGTTTGTACTCCTCTTGAATATTTATTGTTAAACTAATAAATGAGTCTTGAAGAGAAAACCTGATCATTAAATGTTGACTTATAGCTGGGAGAGATTTTCCTTACTGTACAGTAGCAGGAAAAATATATGTCCTATTTCCCAAGTGAATGACAACAATACAACAATATGAACAAGGACATTAAAGCCAATTGTGGACAATGAACATAATCACAATTCCCACCCAATCACAGTCCCACCGAGATACACAAATATGACCATTGGGTAACCAAGTCAACTTCTACTGTTCACTTTCTTGACTTGTCCTGAAGCTGTTTCAGCCAAAAAATATATTAGAGGCATGATTAATGTAAAAACGTTCTTTCTCTGCTTAAATACTTGGTTTTAGTAGATACA
Organism: Semibalanus balanoides; assembly: GCA_014673585.1. Taxonomy (NCBI): domain Eukaryota; kingdom Metazoa; phylum Arthropoda; class Thecostraca; order Balanomorpha; family Balanidae; genus Semibalanus; species Semibalanus balanoides. The sequence goes on from VOPJ01002654.1 coordinate 966,569, forward strand.
AACCACACACCTTTTCCAACCTCGTCAGCAAACGTTATTTACCGCCACATGGATGACCGCCATTCCAGGGCAATACATATATTTGTTTGCATTTTCAGCGCCACAGTCGGTAATTTTCACCAAGGGAGTGCTTAAAATGTACACTATACTACAATATACATCCAAATGATCGCTTGTGCTACCCACTACTACCCAAGTGGGTAGTAACTACCCGCATCTGGTGGTAGGTTGGTAGAATTGCACCTCTATTTCCGAAGTATTCAGAAAAACCAGGGATCGATCCGACCCTCCCCAGCGTCGCTATGCTTTCGTAATTTGACCAGTATTCAATCAAAAGTTGGAGGGTCCCCCCCCCCCCGCTCAAAAGTTAGCAGTTGCCCCCTCCACCCGGCCTAACGCCTAGCCGAATATGTACCTCCGACACCCAATAAAGTTAGATCAACCCTATACCAGGAACATTCTTCCTATTAACCTATTCCTGGAGGATGAAAAGTATACAATCCTGTCGGGTGCTTATTCGGCCCCTCTTCAGATCTCCGCTGCCATAAGAGCACGTTTGAAACACTAAACTTGTGTGTCACTAAGTCACAATAACTAATTTGTCAAATTTTGGTGACCTCGGGTCTTATCTTCAAAGTCAATGACTCATCAAAAATTATTTTTGTCAAACATATATTTTCAGGAAACCTGCCATTATCTCAAAACTATGCCACTAGGAGGATCCGAAAAACACTGTAAAGCGTTTACATTCTTCACCCGTAAGGCATCAGAAATCGACCTCAGGCAATGTTGACTTAGATCAACAAAGTTTAAAAAAAACGTTTTTCAGCAAATTGTTTTCGTTAATAACTTATCTAATATAACAGCATTTATTTTGGTACCATCGTGTTTCTCTCGTCATTGCGGTTCGAATCATATCAACTTTGTCAAATCGAAAATCTGACCCCGGGTCAAGGTCAAGGTGACCTAAGTCGATCAAAATGCATATCAAAAGACGCGTATTGATGAGACAAACATTTTGAGACTATTTGTGAGTCTCTATGATGTTCTTGTCACGAGTTAATTGATAAAAAGTTTTGACCTTGAATGACCTTCAAAAGGTCACGACTACAAACTCATCCTTCTTCATCAAGAAGCTAAGATACATGATATGAATACATTGGATTATCAATGTATTAAACCCTCGTTTTTCATTTTTCACCTTATATCATATGAAGTATAGCATATACCTTCATCAGGTCATCAATAATATTTAATTCACCCTAAACTTTCAACACTTTTTTTGTTTTTATCACATACCATCCGTTTTGAAACGCCTGAAAATAAAAAACTGCATCATTTTGTTAAAAAAAATTTTCAAAAATTGGATTTCAAAATTTCAAAATTTGAAATTTCGAGATAGCCATCGAAAAAACAATCAATTCTCTACCGATGTTGTTTTCTACACTTCTCTTCAACCACACACTCTCCATGAGTTTAACCTATGCAAAGATTGTTCAAAACGGCCGAACACGCCCACTAAAAACTTCTTGGACCCCCTCTAATACTCAATTGGAAAAAAGTACACCATTCGATGCGCAATGAAATGTTAGGAAAAGCCAGCAAGTTTGACGATTCTGAGCTGAGTTGTGAATGACCCGTACGCGAAAAACCTCAAGGGGGGCCGATTCGGCCCCTCCCCCCGACAGTAATAGGGTTAACACGCGCACTACCGGGATGGGGTGATTGCCGCCCTTCTGGTTTTTCATGAATAGCATTAAAACGGCAGACAAATTTGGCCAGCTGATTGAGCATTAATAACCATCCTAATATGCAATTATTGGTGGCAGGTTATCTCGGGTCAGGTGCCTTTCAAGCCAAGAAAAGCGTATGTGACAATTTGATCGTTTTTTTGTGCTTTTGGTACCAAACGACGTGCAATTTTCAGCTTGATTTACCTCTAGAGTATTATGCAAAGATTAAAAAAGTCGACGATTTTTCTTCTCAAAATTTGTGATTGATTAAATTGTGAAAAGGTGCATGTTCATGTTATAGCACGCGTACTGAAGGGGGTTGGGTGGGTCACTGCCCCTCCCCACATGTTTTTCGTCAATAGCTCGAAAACGAGGCTGAGCATGTCGGTTGGCTTTGCGCGACATTTACACCAACTCAATAGCGGATCGTTTGACGCAAAAAAAACGGTCGGTGCATTTTTGGGTATAAAGTGTGTAGGCGAGCATATGATTGAGCATGATAATAATTGAGTAGTGAAAAAACTAACCCTCCGCTCAATGTAATATTTGATTAAATTAAAATCAATATCAAAAATTACATTGATATATTCGACTTGCGCCGTTTCAAATGGACATTTTGGCACGAAACAAAAACACCAATCTCCATGGCAAATGCGTTGCGCAAGTGCGCGAAATCCTCATCCTTCACTATAGCATGAATTAATAAACATATGTGCACAATATCTATACATAAGTCAACACAAAACTTGACACATATACGTGCCTACATTATGTGTCAAGCATATGTTTCTTATATACATCTTTAGCATACGCCGCAAAAAAAAAACAACAAAACAAAACAAACAAAAAACAAACAGACAAAAAAATAACTACAGTGATATACATCATAGTTGATACATTACATAAAAAATGGCACACAGACATAGTAAATCCAGTGCTTACAGTGATGGTGTAAGGAGGTGGTGGAGGAGCCGGCCAATGATTAGGTTTGGTGTTTCAAGCAGGCCGCTGATTTCGAACTCAATGGACTTCTGTATCTTTAAGGTCTGCATCTTTTAGGTCTGTTTTCTTGTTTTTGTGTGTTTTTTTTGCCGCGAGTAATAAAGATGTATATAAAACATCATGCTTACAACCCATACAATGTTAGGCCCGTATAACTGGTTCAAGTTGTGTTGAATTATGATATTAGATATTTGCACAAATTGTTAATTAATCAGGACCTATAGTGAGGATGAGGATCTTCGCCCGCACTGACGCCGCATTTGCCCATGAAAGTTGTTTTTGTTTCGTGCCAAAATGTTTCATTTTTTGAAAACGGCGCACAGTCGAATATATCATGTTAACTTTTGATACTGATTTGTGTACGAGCTGGAGTTGCAGTCGTGTGGAAGATAAATGCGTTAGAGAAACAAGTCGTCGGTGCGCATAGTACAACGAACATCTGAGAGACGGCACTAAGAAGAAACAAGGGACACACAGTGGGGAGCACTTTATTGCGAAGCCACGAAACCAACACCAAAGGACACAACGCTGACGGCCCGATCGTGCCGAAATGTAAGACGAGCAGACAGGCGGATCGCTGCAGTCTATAATACGTGACACACTGCCAGCACTCAACGATAACACCACGTCCTGGCAGCTTCTTCCAAAGTTGAAAAATACTGTTGAGTGTTGAGCGCATAAAATTCGTAGTTTGTTTGTATATATGAGATGGTAGTGTTTGTTATAACATGTAATTAATCAAGTTGAAATGATCACTAAGTGCAATGTTATGTATGTTTTATTTTTACAGCACGTGGCTTAAAGATGGGAATGAGCATTCGTTATAACAAAAAATCAATATTGAAAATATTGTATATGAGGCTTATTCTTGAATGCCAATGTTGATGTGAAGCATGCCGTGCTGGTTATCATTTCCATTTTTATTAAAATTAGTCATAATGTATTTAGAGTAGTGTGTAATATTTTTCAAAACTTTCCTGAGCTCAGAAGATAGACAGAACAACTAGCATGAGCATAGTAAAGATAAAACAAGGCATGACAGAGCGATGTGACTGTATCGGGTGTTGCATTCGGATGATAAAGCCAGTGCCCGAATATACCCGATACTGTTTTGGCTTTGATTTCATTTTTCGAATTATTTGAGGATAACGTCAAGTGATGCTCGTATCAACATATAACATGAGCAGAAGGTTATCTTTTTTCACATACTCATATTATAAGTATGGATTTGAAATGCAAGATGGCGGCCAGAAACGAGGTCGGCGAATATATATATTCGGAACCAACATTCGGATCGGGATGATTCAAACGCCATTCGGTAGCCAATGTCAATAATTATCCCCGGACACAATTTGGGACACATTGCTGGTGACCTGTGACGTTACAGAGGTTAACCCGCCATTGGCTGGGGGGGGGGCGAAAAACGCCCCCCCCTCAGGGTTTTTCACAATAGCTCACAAACCAACAGCGCTATCAACGCCAAACTTCAGGTACCTAATTCTACATCAATTTGGCGTCTCAATGCAAAAAAAAAATCGATTATATCGAATTTAGTGACTCAAAACTACACACCACTTTGGCGCAAATATCAGCAAATCTCTAACAGGTTGTAAATATATATCTATATATCCATAACTAATATATATAACGTCAAAAAGATAGCAAATTGCAAGGGGTGAAAATGGGCTATCTCGATGTTTTGAAATTTATGAGGTTTTGACCCACCCAAAAAAAAAAAAAAAAAAAATTTGGAGAAAAAAAAATCCCCAACCAAAATCACCATATCTGGAAAATTAAAAAAACCGAAGATATGTAAGATAAAAAAAATAAAAAAAAAAAAAAAAATCCACCATATTACATTACCCAAACCGAATTTCAAGCCATATCTCTATTGAATCACTGATTGCTTCCCTATAATACATCATGACGTCACTTTTTGAAAGTACGTTTTGGGGGCTTTATCGACCAGATACATACAAATAAATGAAACCACTGTGTTTCTGAAACAAAACTGGATTATATAAAATGCATTTTTAATTTATATTTATATATATTTTTTTAATTTGACCTCTTATGACCTGACCTTGACCTTATATCGGGTCAGATCTGAAAATGGCTGGGCTATAATGGAGTGCTATTGTTAATGATAAACCCATAAAACATGTGTCGCAAGATCTCTGCAAATAAGTGACCTCAATTTGACCTGACCTTACCTTTTCTTACAATTTCATTTGATTATACGAGCAGATGCACTATACATGTTAGAGCACTTTGTGTGATTTTCGTCTCAATATACGCTTTGGACTGGAAGTATGGCTCAAAAATTAAAATACTTCCATTGACCTCTGACGTGCACTGTGACCGAATATGACATATTTATTAAAATTCGAGTACGCTTAAGAGTGATCTCGTGAAACTTTCGATTCGTCTTTGCGTCTTCGCTCGAATATGGTTCGGGAGATAACGAGGGCGTTCGGCTGAGACCCCAGCCAATGCCGGGTTAAATTCCAAAATTGTGACATTTGGCCAGATTTGACCTTTGTGACCTCATTTGACCTTGAAGATATTGACCTAAGGTCGCTCCAATTTCAGCAAAGTGATATGCTTAATTTGAATTGCGGCTCCGGCGGGCTGCGGTTTTAAATATTATGAATGTTATTGCACCTGGCCGGGCATGAGCGTGTCCTTAGTGAGCTTGCAATGGGTTGGGCCAATGCTGCAAGCAACCGTGATGGGTGTGGCTAGCCCTAGAAACTGCTTTTGACTATTTGACGAGAACACCACTTTTTATTGTGTGGTGACTGGCGTGGTGGGAACCACGCTTCAGACAAGCGCTGAAAGCACATTGGCTTCCACTTCAATCGATGATACTAGTATCATCGATATCATCGACTGCCCTCTAGGATGCACGAAATGAATATCGACATTCGTTTTGTATCGATATTTATCAGAATATCTTCTTTAAATATTTGTTACCTATTAAAAACGTGAAAAATAAAAACAATGAACCATCAATAAGGAATTACAACTAACANGAAGACAAGCAAATTTCACAAGACTATCAATGAATGCAAGTATGCAATAAATTAATTAAATACACCGGTGCGAATAGATAAAGTACACTCAGAGTAGAGTAGAGGTCCATGATATGTCAGTGCCATGACTGCTAACTAGCTCAAAAGTGGCCAGCTCGCTACATTTTTGTTCATGGACAGGTTTGAGATCTCGAATAAACATTGTTTCCTCTACTTTACGTTCAACATGGCCATGGCACTTACTTAACACTTTCCCTGTTATCGGAACTTCAGGAAGGACATCATAACCGTGCTGGGATCGAAAAGGAAGCCCAACAGGGTTGTTGAGTGTCCCTCCGTGAAACACGTGCGCGGCGGTGGTCAAAGAACGGTTCTCTGACAGCGGCGTCTACATTCCCGCCACGTATGTGGCTGGACCAAGGTTGCAGGCTGGACCTTGTAAACTGCGTTGTTGGGTCGCACAAGTTTGATCCAAGCCGACTTACAAGGAATGCAATACGCCCCGCTTGATGGGACAAGTTGGTCCCCGTATGTCAGACCTGGTGAGTTTGTCGTTTCAATGACCCCTTTTGGTTGACCCATGAACTATAACAAGGAAGCCGCTGGCGCGTACCTTTCCGTTGACCTCCCTACACAGTTCATCATCGACAAAAGGCAAAGTTATATATGTACGGTCCGGTTTGTGTTGTGTCTTGTGTCTTGTTGGTCTGTGCGTTGGTTTGTCTTTGAGTAGTCACGTGCTTCTGTCTCCCCTTAACCCCTTTAACCATGTTAAAGATGAGTTTGGCTGGGTAGCCATTGTTGCGAAATGTGTCTATGACCCGACTGATGCTTCGTGTCACTGCTTGTGGTGTGGATGACAGGCGGATTTTTTAAGTTATTTTCGGGCGGATTTTTTAGGCGGACAGGCGGATTTTTTTTAAAGACCGGTGTATTTAAATTAATTTATTGCATACTTGCATTCATTGATAGTCTTGTGAAATTTGCTTGTCTTCCGACTGAGCTAATTAGTGGATTTGATGTCTTGTTTTCAGATTTATTTAGAATTGGTATTGTGTTTGTGTTGATTAGTTGCGATTATATGAGTGTATTTAATATAGTGTTATAGGGGTGTCATATTTCCCACATGAATTTTTAGAAGCAAACGGCCTTATGATTTTTCTTTTGCCCTGAGGGACAACAAGAAGACGATGCCTGAAGTTTCGTTTTCTCCAAATCGCTGAAACAAGAGCGGCTCGGAGCCACAGAGAAGTTTGCCCTAATCTCAAATCGTTAACCGGCATCAGCGCCGCCCTGGTGGGTGATGTAATGGCATTAACAGTGCAGTGTTATCATTCTGAGGGGTCACCTGCGGCTCTCCAATTGCCAGTCGAAGATTACATAACAAAGACTGTGAATATAATCACAGCACTGTTGTACACCATCTAGAAGCAAATAATATTGCATATTCAATTAAATTTATCTCATTCATGTTGCTAGAGGAATGTTAGAAATACCGCATCAATTTATGTATGTACGCGAAGTGTGAAAGTTGATCATCTGGTCAACGACCATGTTTACCAACTAGTAATATGTATGAGCGGAATGCTATGAACATATGAGGCACTTATTAAACATACTTATTGATCATTTGAAAGCATCTGGGGGGCATATCATGCTTGCATAACATATCAACATCCAATTAACTTGCCCGAGAAGGTCTTTAACTGTCTCCGATCCTGATTCCCAACACTATTTGAGAATCAAGCGTTCCAAAAAAGCTAGCTGATGTGACGACGTAAGTTGCAGAACAAATAGCCCCATATATGACTTTTAGCTGCTGCACTCTTACCAACTAACCATACGACAGAACTAAGAAACAGTAAACTAATTTAAAGCAGGAAAACATTGAAATGATACACATATACAACGGCGCGGGATGGGGCAGGTTACAAATGTTACTGGTTTTGCATTATTTTAATCATGGCTGTTTGTTGGTCGGTGGTCGCATATCGCTCCTGCTGTCGGTGACAGCCAGCGTGCAAATGAGCCCGTGAGTCGTGACGCTGCTCCTCGCCAAACACCGCACCAACAGCCTATGTCACCACTTTTACTGCGCACTCCGCAGCCACCGCCTGCACCGAGAAGGCCTCGACCTGAAGCGGCGTGCTGGCTAGGTTCGTCAGCTTCTCGTTACGGAGCTGAGACGTAAGCGACTGTTCACTCACCAGTTGAACTCACTCAACGTCTCCCAGTTGAACAGCTCAGTGCTGCTGGTCGCAGCATATAGATGATGACTGGAAGCGGATAACTAGGAAGTGTGCGGACGGACTTCTGGCTGGTTGAGTGGTTCTTCCACCACTGACACATGACGTATACACTGGCAGCGTGACCTTTCCATCTGTACATCGCCAATGAATGCCCACAGAGAGCATTTGCCAGATCAGTGTCATCCTAGTTTTACTTAATAGCTACTACATACTGGCGTAACTTTTGCATCCGCTAGGCCACTGCGGCTTCTGCGTGCAAGTGCCAGCAACTTCGATGTACAACTTTGCAGCTGCCTATGGCTCGCCATTCCGTTTGCGCTATCCAATCTCCAATACATGATGCCGCCCTTCTTTGCAGCGCAACGCTTTTACTCGGCGCAGTGGAGGCGGTGCTGCTGATATTGTGCGCCGTATAGTATGATGGATATTGAGCTTGCCCAGACGTGATACCTGTGAGTCAACTTTCCGTGCTGGTAGATGAACTAGTTAATTCAATGGATATGGCTTTATTGGCGCCCGTTGTGTCGGAAAGAGGAATTAGCAAGAAGTCGCCCGGTTTACGTTCAGTTAACTATGCTGCGACTGCATCACCGAGCTGTCCAATGTGATCTGCGTGACTGGTGGGTGAAGTAGCCGCTCACCAATAGTGCTCCGTGCCTCCCGTGCAGGGAACTGATGAACCTCTCAGTGCACCAGCTCAATCTCAGGCCTATACTATAGTGCGGCAGGGTTTCGGCGGTGAACATGTGCTGTGAGAAGGTGGTGACAGAGGCTGCTGTTTGCGCTGGGCGGGGAAACCATACTCACGGCTCATCTGCCCGTGGTTCTCTCACGCCAGAAGTGGCGCAGACCGAGACCGGCCACCAGCCAAACAAGTCATGAATAAAAAAAAAACAGGAAACACCACACAAGTGACATTTCTTTCACCCGAGAGTCGTTTGCGTCGCGCGCAGTCTCGGTGTATATGTCTATTATGTATACATTTCAATTTTCTGCCTAAACAGTATCTTACTGTCTTGGTCTGTCCCGTTGAGTGGTTGAGTGTATGAGCAGTTAATGCCCTAAATGTCTATTTGTTCTGCCAACTTGTTAGCCGTCACATCAGGTTAGGAACGAGTTGTTCCTTAAAAAGTGTTTGGTGATCAAATTCGGAGACTTTAAAGACATTCTCGGCAAGTTAATTGGATGTTGACATGTCAATGTCATACAAGCTATGTTAAGTCCCAGATGTTCAAATGATCAATAAGTATGTTTATTAATGTTCATATGTTCATAACAATCCGCTTTACTTATTATAGTTGAGCTACATGGTGCGTTGACCAATGATCAATTTTCACACTTCGCGTACATACATAAATCTAATAGGAATTCTTACAATCTCTAGCACTGAATGCGATAAATTTAATTGATAATGTGCAATATTATTTGCTCTAGACGGTGTACAAAGTGCTGTGATTATATCAGTCTTTGTTGTGTGATCCTCACTGCAATTGGAGAGCCGCAGTGACCTCCGGATGAAAGTTGACGTCACTGCATATATCACCACCAGGGGCGGCCGCTGAATGTCGTTAACGCTATTCCAGATAGGTCAAACTTCTCGTGCTCCGAGCCGCTCTTGTTTAGCGAGTTGGAGAAAACGAACTTCAGTATCGTTCTTATGGGTCCTCAGGGCAAAAGAAAATCATAGGGCCGTTTTGAATCTTGACTAGCGACACACCCTAGTGTATAGTGTAATATAGTATTAATTATATAGTTATAGGTATATTATACCGGGTGGAAAAAAAATGGTACCTAAATTTGTTTTTCTCTAGCGGACCAATACTTTCTAAAATTTTCGGTGTATCATACAATAATTCGAAAGCCCCGCACTGGGAGATTTGTTGTGACACATTCGATTGTTCAGTCATGTCCGGCCCAGTAGGAAGAAAAAGTTACTGTACTTTCTTACTGGACACAACATCCTGTAGAGACGGCAGAAGGTTGGGCACACTTTGGGGAACGCTCTACGCCGACAGTAAACGATTCTTCGCCTCTGCGAAGCTTTTTGAAAAGAGGGCTCTGTCCTGAACAAGAACAAAGGTTGCAATGGCCGAAAAAGTCAAAACTTACCCCAAATATTACTAATAAAGTGAGAGATGTCATTGAGCGTGACCCATCCGAGTCAACCAAAATAATCACGTAGGAAGTGGGTACCAGTCACACGACAGTTAGATAAATATTAAAGAAGGACCTGAACTGTAGCCCTAGAGACTGTCAGTCAACCAGGCACTGCCACCAGCGGACCAGGAGCAACGACTGGCCTTCTCAAGCTGGATGAAAGAACAACTTCCGGGCTTTCTTGCAGCAAGTGTGGTTCTGTGATGAGGCCCATTTTCATCTGAATGGTGGAGTAAACCAGAACTGTAAGATTGGGCTCAGAAAAGCAGAGTATTCAACCAAAGAACTCCTCCACAGCCCCAAGGTCTCTATTGGTTCGCGATGAGCGCAAGATGGCATCTCGGACCATTTTGTTTCGAGATCTGTGATGAATGACAACGACGTTCTAAAGAGCACTCATCAGCTCTTAATAAGTCAGATTAAAGAGCTCGGCCGAATCCGGTGACCGGTGATTAAGGCAGCCGGTGGTTCCAGAGGACGGAGTAGACCCCAAATCGTCCAAACTGACCCTTGCATTGCTGGAGAGCACTTCGGTGACCGCGTTATCAGCCTGAAGACGAAGCATGCGTGGCCCCCACACTCCCCCGATTTAACCCGCTTGACTTCTTCTTGTGGGGATACCTCAAGTCAAAGGTATACGATGGTGATCTCCAGAATATGACGGAGTTGAAGCACGCCATCAAGAGAGAGATCAGACTTATCAGCAGAGACACGTGTGCCAAAGTCTTCCGTGCAGTCGGAAAGCGAGCAGATGCCTCGCTTTCCGCAGATGCGAGCTGTGCCTTTCAAGAAAAGGTGCGCTTATAGAGCACGTGCTGTAGGGGTGAAGCCATGTAGCGTGGAGATCCTGAACCAGTTGAATACAAATTCTCCATGAAAGTTCTTTGAGAATGATGTACACAATAATGTCTGTGACGGCATATTTGATTATCTAACTTTAAAATGTGTACATTTTTGGTTCCACCCGATAATATGACAGTGAAATATATATATAATATAAATATATATATATATTTATATATATATATATAAATAAATAATATATTATAATAATAATATAATATATATATATATAGATGTAAAATATATACATATATATATCTTGTTTTAGTCATAGCATAATTATTATTTTCAAGAAAAATTAACTACTTCAAAGTGCTTGTAAAACATTACACGTTCGCGATATCTTGTGTGTATTTGTCCTGGGGGTGTCAGTCAACCTGATGAAGGGTGGCCGAATATTAGTGACCTTTTTTCGACATATTTTTTTAATTTTGAGACTCAAGTCATTTGTATCGATTATATTAATTATGCCAAGTCTCAAACAAGGGTTAAACTTAATTTATGAAAGATCTGCATGTTTTTGTCAATAAACTTTTAAAAAAACTAATTGCATGAACATACGCACACACACGCACACGCACACGCACACGCACACTCACACATTCACGCATGTACATACATGTACGAAAGTTCATGTTGTTAATGCAAAATATATGTATCATTTATATTGTAATACATATACTGATTTGATTGATTGATACTTGATATGCTTAAGCTTATCTATTTATTTATTACACATATTTGAAGGAAATTCACATTACATACTGCAGAAAAAGATTCTTAGTGATTTTTTTTTAAAGTCGTAGGTACTTCGAAAGCGCACACGCATCATCCAGTGAATATTTTGGTGATATTGTTATGTGTCTTCCTGATCCTCCTCAGAGGCAAATCGTAAACTTCGGAACAGATGCCAGGGGGTCAAACGAGCTTTGTCGAACAGTGGCAGTTATGGTTCTTACATCCAGACGCAAGAAGGGTCTAAGCCAAAGTGATGTCCCATGAAGGACTATCACCATTGAACGATACAGATCTACATTACCGAATCCAGAGAACAGGCGGCGGCCCGAAAAAGGTCGTTCACTACAACAGGCTGTGGAGGCACAGAGGACCTCCCCACTTCTCCTGGGACAACTCTCCTTCAACCACGGATGCTCCGAAGTCAGAGACCTTCGAAATGACAGATGTGCCTCCTCGCAACCATTCCAAGGGAGCGGGAGGTGACAGTGTCCGAACCAGTGGTGGTGCACCAGGCTCAGCAGGTACTAGTGGAGACGAAGATATTGCTAGTTCCAGACGCCACGACTTGCGCAGAGACCGGCGGCCACCAGCCCGTTTCGGGGACGTAATCACATACGCATGCAGTGTGTGAACGAGCGGAGGGGACCACATTTTTTAAAGCTTACGTGTACATTGCTTGCTGTGATAGGAGCCTTGTCTCAATTGCAACGGGAGCCGTTCTTTGAGTCAAGTATAAAAAAACGTCGCAACTGTAAATAATTCGCCCAGAAATGTACCATTGTTGCCGTATTATAATTAAGTATTTTTAACCCATCATTCACGTTTTTCAGCAAAATGATGAGCTGTGAGCAGGACGTCCTGCACTTGGACGACACTGACGTGGAGGAGCAGCGCGATGTGTAAAGCGGCTAAGCGGCTCTCCCAGACGGCGGCGGCGGTCGGAGGGCGGCCCAAGATTTCGAAGGGAAGAAGTCTGGATGGACGACATGCCCGGAGGGGTTGTGTGCTTCCACCCCACCCGGAAGTATCGAACTCTCCTAGTTGCCGCGGTGCCACAACACAAACTGTCTTCACAAAACACACAGACACATGCACATAACTAAATCACTTACATGACATTTACCTTACTCACATGTCAAAACAGACTATGGACTAGACTTGGACATTCTTGGAGCATACACATCTGCTAGATAGTCATGTGTAGACCAAACCCAGCGACGCCGACTACAGCCACATTCACAACAAAACCTCACCATTGCACCACGTGAACATCAACAGCAACTGCCGGAAACAAAACTTGATGACTCCAACAATTAGTAGAGGTAAACCAATAACATCAAGAAATACTAAGCATATCAGAATACTAAATTAGACAACACGATTCCGAAAGTCAAATATAAATTTAGACGCTTTTCCTGCACCACTGACACGCATAGAAACAAGGCAGGAGAGGGAGTAGCAATTTACATACACACCTCGCTACCATTTCAGAGACTTGACAATTAGAAGTGCGATGAAGAATGATTATGGGTCAAAATTAAATCGCGAAATTTTTATTTACTAGTATGCTGCACTTACCTTCCCCCAAATTTAACGACCGAAAGACTGCACAACTTTTTCACGATCACCTTACGAATCAGTATGCCAAGCACCAAAGTTACAATCCACGGCCACACTTTGTTAGTGACTTCAACGCTGGAACATTTATCTCGATCACCAAATTACCAACACAACGGCATCACAACTTCGACCGTAACACTAAAATACTGCAGATGCTTAGATCTGCAACAGCTAATTAGAACCAACCAGAACGCAACACTAGCAAAATCTACGCGATCTATTTTCACAAGCAACGTAACTTAATCACTGATAGTGGCCACTCTTTCATCATTTTCAAACCTTGGATCACTTTCAATTTACGTGGACAGTTCGTCTAACACTGCCTCCTGCAAAACGCAGAGCCAACACATAATATATTTGGAATATTCACCAATTAAACGCCCTTTACTTACCACTCTTCTGCAAAACACTGACTGACGCGTATTTTGGAGATATGACAGATACAGCGACAGACCTATTATATCTGCTATTATAAAGCGCAGCTGCCTCAATTCAATTAAACGAAAAACAAATAAGTCAAAGCAAAAACCTTGGTCACTCGAATTAAGGACAAAACATTAGAAACGCGACAGATATTCAAAATGCAAAAGACAAACTCAGGGGATTTTAATTGAAGTAGATGAATACCAAAGAAACTAGTCACATCCATCAACGAGACGACTAAAAGACGGAATTTGTCCAAAAACAAGTACACAAATTAATTAGCACAAAAAACAACCCTACCAATACATCAAAACATGCCACCATACAGGACGCTACCACGAGACGATCAGAACATCCCACCTCTTCAATCAGACGAAATGTACATCATTACCGACGACGACGAAAAAGGCGACACTATTAAACGACCACCTTTGCTGCTCAATCTGCCCTCTGATATCCCGGAGGGACTCACAAACTCACACAAAGAAAGGCTTATGCACAACCAGTACCCTCAGCTAAAATATTCACATCTTAGCAAGAAGTTCTCCACATCCTTCAAACTCCCTAGGACCCAAACAAGTCAACCGCCCAGATGGACTGTACGTGTAAAAATTTGCTGAAATGCGCACTATTAATTTCCAAAACCATTAGCGCAACTAATTTAAAAGTCCCTAACGTCAGACAATTTCCGATCTAGGTTTAAAGAAGCAAACTGAAACCAAATTCAAAAAACAAAGGTTCTCCATCCAATGCTCTTGTATCGTCCAATAAGCATTCTCTCGGCTCTTTCCAAAGTTTTTGAAAAAATGTCTATAGAAAATTTTATGTCATTTTTACTGAACATTCTCTGCTCTCTGACAAAACAAAGTGGAACAGACAGCGCCATACACCCAGTGCAACTACTATACCTTGAGCACACAAACCTTTATAAATCTCTCACTCAGGATGTGACTCACGTATATATTCTCGAACATCTCAAAATATTTTGACAAAATTTGGCCATCAGGGTCTACTGTACAAATGTAAACACGATTTTGAATCACTGACGACTGGTAACTGTTTACATCGATACTTGGAAGAGCAGACGACCAGAGAGTACCGAATACGGGACACCTTTTCGACGACTAGATGTAAATCCGGCTGTCCGCAGGCTCATACTGGGACCATTACTTGCACTCAATATCTAGACGGACTTCTCAGAATAAACTAAAAAATGACATTCTTTCTTTGCTGGACGACCACATCCACTTCTACGCATCACATACAACGACAGACTTACTCACGACACAACAATCATTACAGAACGACCTCGACGAAATATACAAATACGGTAAAGAATGGATGATTACATTTAACACAGCAAAAACAATTCAGCAGACATTTTCCTATAAACAAGATAAGTCACCGCCGATACTGACAGTTCGAGATATCCAGTCCATTCATGGACGATGCCACACGCACTCTTGGCATGACTTTCTCTAAAAGACCTCCGCTTTCACCAACAACATAAACGCTTATATGCCACAAAATTAACAAAACATCCAGTCCATGCTATAGCATTGCAAAACACATACAAGATCAATTCTCGATCCAAATATTACAAAGTATACATTAGGCCTCATTCGACACTGCGACGCCATCTACGACGGACAATAACAATACAAGATCGACCAGATCGAGACATAAAAAAACAGAGCTGCAAACTGTTACCGGAGACTACTCAGACCTTTCGACAAACTACAGCAGAAACTGGGAGGACAGACTAACGAGACGGCGTATACCACAGACTGACGCTCTATCACAAACTAAACACCCTGAACAACCATGCCCAATTACATCCAAAGCAATCAGCCCAAACACTCAGCTCAAGACACCACAGACAACTCAGAAATGCTAATATGACACTACAAACACCAGTCGCACTTCATCAACCACAAGTCATTTTTCCCACAACTTGCACACAATGGAACGAACTGCCCAGACCACACAACATGCTTACACACACCACTTTCAAAAAGAGCTAGCGAGCACCTGGGAGCGGTCCGATCCACCCCTTTACTTTTCTGTTGGATCAAAAAAATGGGGAAAAGTAATTTGCACGCGAGGCTGAGAATGAGATGACGTATTTGAACTCTCATTTATTTAGTATTCAGAAACAACATCGCCTTCTTGTCAATACGACATACGCAATGAAAAACTGTTAATCATTTTGTCATTTCATGTCAAAATCATACCGAGCAGAGATACAGTTTTGTTAAAAGACATTCTCCAAAACATTACTTCTGACTTATAAATAAAATAAGCCAAAAGAACAACTACGCTATATACTATACGGACTACCTCACCGCTTTGCGGCGTCGTCTGGTGCCTTGTATTTGCAAAATTTCTTACTCAATTCCAAGCGATTGCTGATCTTTATTGATTTTGTCCTGCCAATCCCACCTTAATGACGTGGCTGTCCCGGAGGTTGTGGTGGGCTTGCGCTTTGATTTAACATTCAGAGCAGCTGTGCCGTGGCGGTGGTGGCAGTTTACCGCGTATCCGTATTTTCAGACAGGGTGCCTTGATTTAAAGCTATTTGCTTTTTGCACCTTTCTAGATTTATTTACATATTTGTTTCATTTATGTTTAATAAACTTGATGATGATGATGATGATGATGTGACGGAGACCGAGCCAGCCAAGCCAGAGATTCACCTGCTGCTCGGTGACTCCATCCCACATCGGATGCGGGAGCGCCTAGACGTCCAGCCGAACGATGTCCTGCTGAACAACAGTAGGCCAGGAAACTCCTGGGCGAAACTGGCAACTCGTAAAGCAGAAGAAGTCACCCGCATGGATACAGTGGCGTCCCTAACTGTACGATGTGTGGTCATCCGGGACGGATTTTTTGCGTGATGTGAAGCGAAACCTGCTGAATGGTGTAGATCACCCTGAGCAACCTTAACCGATTTGCGAATGGCCTCAATCTCCATGGCCCCCATGACAGCGTCCTGAGACAGGACGGGCGAGATGCCGACACAGCAATCTGCAAGTCTGCATCCCCAAGGGCATCTAGAAATTGGTCGCAAGCTAGCGACTCTCGCAGCTCTCGTGGTGCACCAGGGTATGCCTGGAAAGTGAGTTTCTCAATGTCTAGTGCCAACGCTGACAGTGACTCGCCAGGGTGCCGCCGTCTCCGACGAAACTGCGTACGGAACCAAGGTTCCTGTTTGCCACAGCCAAACCGCTGTTCCAGCATATTCATCAGGCGGGCGTAGTCTCTCTGATCATCAGTTGGAAGATGAGCAAAGACCTCAAGAGCGGGACCTCGGAGACAAGCCACGAGTTCTTCCAGGCTCTCTCTGGCACTCCATCCGTGGATGGATGCGATAGATTCGAACTGTGTCCGAAACGCGATCCATGGAACAGACCCGTCATAGTCCTGGGGTTTAGCGAAATGACGAACTGCTGAAGGCATGACCGGGACCTGATGGCTCGGAGGAGACATGAAAGGATGACGAGTAGCTGATGCACCAGCTGCCTCTTGTGCAACATTGTCCGGCTGTTTTTTTTTACCCGAGAAGTGCGGCCATATTAGCCACCCGTCCAGCTAGCACGTCACTCCGAGTAGCCTGATCCAATAAAGTTTGGTTTATTGTCAGTACTGTTTTGAGAAGGAAACTCAACGTCTCTGCGTCATCAGCCGACACCCCAGCCTGTGCTTCTCCTGACCCACCACCCACAGCTTCCCCTGCAGTGGCAGTGGGAGTCTCCTCCTTAGGGTTTTGGTCCTCCTCTTTAGGGTTTTAGCCACGGGTTTTAACCATGTTTGTTTGTGACCAGGGGTGGGACGAATACTTCTGACACCAATGTTATGTCGTCTTCCTGGACCCCAACAGCGAGAGACCGATTAGTACGAAACACTGTCTTGTATTCTAGATGATAATACAGCACCGTCACCAGAACCACTCATACCTGACTCACCACGGCGGGAAACACGCCGCTCGGACACCCGAGACATGAACTTACCCGGGACCACCCGCCCAAAACACCCGAGGACGCAAATTACCCGGGAAACACCCCGCTCGGATACCCGAGGCACGACTTCACCCGCTCGGACACCCGAGGCGCGTAACTTACCCCGGCGGGAACCACTCTGCTCGGATACCCGAGGCAAAGTTCGCAGCAGTGATCCGGACTCGGAAGATCCCGAGGTCCGAAGGCACTGCTCCGGTCGCGCTCCCGCACGCTACTGCCTCTCTGCCGCTGCGCGCCGCCTGAGGTCAATCACGGTCACGTGGTCTACCGGCCGTCCACGCCCCAGAGAGGTGAAAACCTTCAAGACTAAGTGCCCACAAGAGGTGCACAATTTATCCTAATNCGGAGGACCAATCATCCGTGCATGCGCAATAGACAACTTTTGTACGTTTGTAAAACCTACAATTAGTCGCACCCGGTGAACCGCGCCAAGTATTGTGAGGCACGAGGGGGAATGTAGATACCAGTGACGTCACGCTACTGTTGTTAACCGAAAATGCCGCTAAAATCGCCGGACGGTTCTATGTCTCTTATATATGTCCGTGAAGTTGACATCTCTTATTCGGCCTTGACTGCGGGAGATCTGGCAGCTTCTTGTTCGATATGGATAACTGACGTAGCTCGCTTTACTATCCCATAAATGATGTACAACTGGATGTTAATATAATTGCTTGTTAGCTTTGTAGCAGACAGACAACTCAATCAGCAAATTGTATTCAGTTGTATTTTTAATTTAACAAAGCTATTATTGTATTCCTGTGAGATGTGACGTAGAAAACCTTTCTAAACATTGTTTTTTAGCTCTCCTTGATGACGCAATGCGGCTAATGCAGCGCGCTCATCCACAGCCGGCATTATTTATTTTATCATTTATGAGTGTTTATGAGTCTTATAGGGGGCCTTGTGAGTCAGTTGGTGTATAAGGCCTTGGTCAGTTCAGTCCTGTAACGTTGGGTCAGTTCAGTGTATTATCACGCCCTAACCCATCAACAACATTAGGCTTAAAAAAAGTGAGTAAAACAACATCAGTATTTTATCTACCGTGAGTCGGTTGAGAAATACTTCCGGACTAATGCAACTTCAACTTAAATACTAGTTAGGTTTGCCGCTTCAACACAGGACAATGGGTGCATGGTTTGACAACTAATTACAATTTGTATCCTAAACCAGCATATTTCAAATCAATGCAATAATAAAGCATTTTGAATTATATTAATTTTTTACCAAACATCAATTAAAAACTAATTTTTCCAAAGCTTGAGGTGGCAAATTGAAATGGCAATGCACTTATGCATTGTGGTTGACGTTATCTTATCTGTTGCTAACAACATCTGACCAAACAGTCGGCTGATGCTTTTGCAGTTGGATGAGGTGGCGCTATACTTAGGGCGTGATCAGGAAACAGAGCAAATTCACTCTCCAACAAATCCAGCGAATTCGCTCTCAGACAAATTAGCTGTCTTTTATGTTTGGGAACAATGAAATTTTCCGCTGGTTTTGTCACTGCTTCACCATTTCATAGTTTGTGTGGTTATTTTACACGTTATCAGAAATACTGGTACTTTAAGCACTTGTTTCAGAAATTGTGGTTAGCGATAGACACAGGGCATGTCATATTCTCTATTTCTTATGTTTGAAAAACACTG
Source organism: Semibalanus balanoides (assembly GCA_014673585.1). NCBI lineage: Eukaryota > Metazoa > Arthropoda > Thecostraca > Balanomorpha > Balanidae > Semibalanus > Semibalanus balanoides. The sequence continues at coordinate 986,034 of VOPJ01002654.1, forward strand.
AAAAACAAATTTTGCCCTCCCCACGACTTGGTTTGAAAATTATTTGCTCTACAAGAGCTAATTGTTGGTCAAATTTATGTTTGCTGTTTCTGTGTGCTGGCCAAAATGTAATATTTGGTGATACCACACATTTGTCATGATACAGTTGATGCCGCTTATTAAGCCCATGGTTAATATGCCCAGCCGCTTGTTACACCCAAGTTGGTCCGGTATGGAATTTCCTGTACAAAAGTATAGGCAAAAACTTTGCTTATAACCCCCCACACTTCAGTTATAAAGCCTTATATTATAAAGTTCAGCATGCGTTAAGTCATCACGACGCCCACTCCTTCTGGCTCTACACGTGTAACGGTGTACAAGCGGCCGCGGTGCAGTGTTTTTTGCTCTGTGTAATGCTTCAGTCCGGGCATAACACTCTGGAACGATGTGCATGCGCATATCGGCCTGGAGGTGTCTCGAGGATTTACCGCCGGCGCCTGATGGCATTTACTTGGCGACAGTTACAAAGGAGTGGCTGCGCTGGTGATAATCATATGTCTTTTTGGTTGTTTATCCAACTATATTATGAACTTTGGATATTGTGCCCATCGGTTATTAAGCCCAGAATCGCTCAGTCCCAAGGTGGGCTTAAAGGGACACTGTCCACTCAAAGTAAAATTTGATATGTTAAACAACAGCTGAATTTGATAAGCACCATGAAGTCTGTTTTTTTAATTCATGGCCCAGTCACCCAATATCGCCGTTCAAAGTTAAGTTTTTCTTCCAAGCCAATGAGGTCGACGAGTCTGCACCACCACTTACCAAAAATGATAGCATGAAGGAAAGTTTAAATGTAAAAAAGGAAAAGTTAATGCAAAGAAAGTTTTTTTTTTACTTTTACGAAGGGATTTTGATTTCCCAGCATTAATGCAGTTTTTCCCGGACCGAGGTTTTTCTTATGATTGGTCCTCCGATTCTGGAGATACCAAATGGAAAAGAGTCTGTTCACGTCCATGGCAATTGACTTCCAAACTGCGGTCAGATGCGGTAATTCATTAACAGGGAACCCAATGTCATAAGCGCATCAGCGTCTCATCCAATTGCAATAGCGTCAGCTGATGGTGGTCAGGTTCAAGTTTGATATCCCTTCTCTGTGATTACGGTTAACTTGAGCAATGCTTCCCATGTACGTAGTGGTGTGTATAAATCGTAAACAGTTTTTAGATTCTTTAAAAGTAATGAAATTAATGGATCTGTATTTTTTGTTATTTGCGCTTTTTGGTATAGAGTTTAATGGCAATTAAAAATCATAACTGGTCCTTAGGTCTTGTTTAAGCCTGTTTTTGCGATATCATCCGGAAGAGGCAGTGTCCCTTTAATAAGTGGCGTCTACTGTACTAGCTTATTTGTTGTGATACTGGCTAATTTGTTGTGTTGCTGAACACGCCCTTATGCATTGTGATGCCTGTTAATTGCATGAAACGAATCTGGCGCAACTGTCAGCTGACGCTATTGCAGTTGGATGAGGTGGCAATGCACTTATATATTGCGGTACCTGTTAACTGCATGAAACAAGTCTGGTGCACTTGGGTTGTTGCCATGACAATGTGCCAAACAAATGCACTGACTATTTGCTATTCTCAATAGAGTTGGACCTTAGCATCTGGGTCCAATCTCACCAAGTGCGGTAAATGCACAAATACAGCATGCAGTAAATGGAGTGATCAGGGTACTGCAATCATTTAAGAACGGTGTTTAGTTTGACCTAGTGTGTGGCAAAATAGCCAGTCTGTAGAGTGCTAGCCGGTAATACGGATGTTCCGGTTCGATTCCGGGTCGCAGAAGTTTTTGCAGACGTGTGTACCAAATTCTGTACTTACCAATTCACGGCTACCGAAAGACTGCAACTTTTTTTGCAACTTTATTTAAACAACCGAAAGACTGCAACTTTTCACCGATCACCTTACCGAATCAGTATGCCAAGCACAAAGTTACAATCCACGGCCACACTGTGTAGGACTTCAACGCTGGGAAACATTTATCTCGATCCCCAAACTTACCAACACAACGGCATCACAACTTTCGACCGAACACTTAGTACTGCAGTGCTTTAGATCTGCAACAGCTAATTAGGCAACCAACCAGAATCAGCAATCACTAGCCAAAATCTACGCGATCTTATTTTCACAGCAACGGTAACTTAATCACTGATAGTACACTCTTTCATATTTTCAAACCTGATCACTTCCAATTTACGTGAACATTCGTCTAACACTGCCTCCTGAAACGCAGAAGCCCAAACATACATATATTTGGGATTATTCACAATTTAAACGCCCCTTTTACTTACCACTCTTCTGCCAAAACAATTGACTGGACGCATATTTTGGAGAATGACATAGATACAGCGAACAGACCTATTTATATCCTGCTAGTCATAAAGCCGCAGCTTGCCTCAATTCCAACTAAAACAAAAAAACAAATAAGTCAAAGCAAAACCTTGGGTCACCTCTGAATTAAGGCGAAACATTAGAAAACGCGACAATTATTCAAAATTGCCAACAAACTCAGAGGATTTTAATTGGAATAGATGGGAAGTACCAAAAAACTAGTCACATCCATCAACAGCGACTAAAAGACGAATATTGTACAAAACCAAGTACACAAATTAATAGCACAAAAACACAACCCAACCAAATACCATCAAACATTCGCACCACACAGACGTACAACGAGACGATAACATCCCACCTCTTTCAATCAGACAAGTTGGTGACATCATTACTGACGCGACGAAAGCGACACTATTAAACGACACTTTGCTGCTCAATCATGCCTTGATATCCCGGAGACTCACAAACCACACAAGCAAAGCTTATACACAACCAGTTTACCCTCACTTGGGAAAATATTGTCACATCTGAGCAAGGAAGTTCTCCACTCCTCACTCCCCTAGACCCAACAGCAACCCGGCCCAGATGGTGTACCTGTAAAATTGCTGAAATTGAAATCGCACTTTGATTTTCCCATAACCATTAGCGCAACCATTTTAATAAGTCCCTAGAGTCAGGACAATTTCCGAGTAGGTTTTAAAGAAGCCAAACGTTGAAACCAATATATCAAAAACAAGGTTCCCATCGCATTGCTTCTTAGTTATCGTCCAATAAGCATTTCTCTCGGCTCTTCCAAAGTTTTTTGAAAAAATATAGAAATTGTTTATGGTCATTTTACTGAACACTCTGCTCTCTGACAACAAAAGGTGGAAATACAGACAGCGCCATAGCACCCAGTTGCAACTACTATACTTGACACAACAACCTTTATAAATCTCTCGACAGGACGTGACTTCACTGCTATATATCTCGACATCTTCAAAATTATTTTTGACAAAATTTGGCATCAGGGTCTACTTACAAATGTAGCATCGATTTTGGAATCACTGGACGACTGTTAACTGTTTACATCATACTTGGAAGACAGACGAAGAGAAGTACGAAATACGGGACACCTTTTCGACGACTCAGATTCGTAAACGCCGGCTGTCCGCGGGCTCAGTACTGGGACCATTACATTTGACTCATTATCTGACGGACTCTTCAAAAGACTAAAAATGACATTTACTTTCTTTGCTGACGAACACATGCAACTTCTTACGCATCACATTACAACGACAGACTTACTCACGACACAACAATCATTACAAACGACCTCGACAAATATACAAATACGGTTAAAGAATGATATTACATTTTAACACAGCAAAAAACAATTCCAGCAGACATTTTTTTTTTTCTCTATAAAACAAGATTAAGTCACCGCCGATACTGACATTCGGAGATGATCCAGTGCCATTTCATGACGATCAACGCCACCTTGCAGACTTCTCTATAAAGACCTCCGCTTCACCAACACATAACGCTATTCATGCCACAAAATCAACAAAACACTCAGTCCATTGCTATAGCATTTGCCAAAAACACCATACCAATATCATTCTCGATCAAATATACAAAGTATACATTAGCCTCATTTCGACTAACTGCGACGCCAATCTACGACGGACACATAACAAATACAAGATGCGACCAGACTTCGAGACATTACAAAAACAGAGCTGCAAGACTGCGTTACCGGATGACTATTCAGGACCGCCTCCGACAAACTAACGGAGCAGAACTGGGATGACAGACTCAACAACGAAGGACGGCGTGATACACAGACTGACGCCTCTACACAAAACTAAACGACCCTGAACAACACTGCCCAAATTTACATCACAAGCAATCATGCCAAACACTCGAGCTCAAGACACCGACAGACAACTCAGAAATGTTTCATATGCACACTACAACCACCAGTCGCACTTCATTCATACACCAAGTCATTTTTTCCCAAAACTTGCACACAATGGAACGAACTTGCCCAGCACAACACAACATCTACACACACACTTTCAAAAAAAGGCAGCGTAAGCGAGCACCTGGAGCGTCCGAATCCACCCCTTTACTTTTCTGTTGGATCAAAAAGGAATATTGCACGCGAGGCTGGAGAATGGATATGATTATTTTGAACCTTTTCATTTATTTAGTATCAGAAATAACAACATCGCCTCTGCAATGCGGACATCGCAATGAAACGTTAATCATTTTGTCATTTTCATGTCAAAATCATACCCGAGCAGAGAGACATTTTGTTTAAACATCTCCCAAACATTACTTCCTGACTTTTATAAATAAATCACCAAGGCGAACAACTACGTATTGATACTATACGGGACTGACCTCAACCGCTGCGGCGGTCGGTCGGTGGCCTTGTATTTCAAAATTCTTACTTCAATTCCAAGCGATTTGTGATCTTTATGATGTGTCCTGCAAATCCCCACCTTAACTGGACGTGGTTGTGGCCCGGAGTGTATGGGGTCTTGGCTTTTGAATTTAACATCAGGCGAGCTGTGCCGGCGGCGGTCCGCAGTTTAACCGCGTATCCTTATTTTCAGACAGGACGGGTGCCTTGATTTAAGCTATTTTGCTTTTGCACCTTTCTGATTTATTTACATATTTTGTTTCATTTATGTTTAATAAACTTGATGATGATGATGATGATGACGGCATTTGGTGAGATTGGGCCCTGGATTGACTGCAACCTCGCTTATCACGAGCACACTGAAAAGGCTGTGAAGAAGGCGACCAGAGCCTTGGGTCTGGTTAAAGTGACCTTTGCTAGACTCACGATCAAGACACTACCCATGCTATGCAAGGCATTTGTTCGTCCACATCTGGAGTATCGTAGTTGTGTTTGGGGACCTATGCTGTGTGGGGACCAGGATGCTGTAGAGCGTGTTCAGAGGCGTGCCACCAAGCTAGTGACTGAGACAAGGCATCTAAGCTATGAAGAGCACCTGAACAAAGTGCACCTCCCAAGCATGTACTCAGAAGATGCAGGGATGACATGATCTTGGTCTACCAAATAGTTACCCACAAGCTTAATGTCATTCCTGGAGATTTTTCATGATGGACATTGGACAACTCTGGTCGAACCCGTGGTCACCCTCTGAAGATTCAGCAGCCTCATATTCGTACGCAACTGAGACAGAATTCCTTTTGCATCAGAATGGTGCCTCTGTGGAACAGCCTACCGACTGATGTGGACATGGCCCCAAAGGTGAATACACTCCAGAACAGACTTGACAAGCACTGTGAGGGACGCCAGTACAAGACTAGGCCATCCAGGTGACACCCTGAGCGCTGGATACTAGTAACTTGAATTGAGAGGGACCTTCCATGCCTGTAACTTAACCGGATGGTGGAGTCAGGACCTGTGCAACAAGTTTAGCTTAGCGTGGGTCCTGATCTCGGGAATCCATCCCATCAAAACATTCAGACTAAATTGATTAAAAAAACTATTCAGTATCTCCGGAATCGGAGGACCAATCATCAGCTGGCCCAACTTTCTTTTGATGCCTCAAACCTGAACCCCCCGTGCTTCTGGACGTTGTGACTTGTGCATCAATCATAGGCGTACCCAATTGGGGGCAAAAGGGCCAACTGCCCCCCCCCCCCCTGAAGGTCCGTGCGTGCCCCCTTGGCCAATGGGCCCCCTTTAGAAATAGGGCCCGAAGGGCACTATTTTCTCTCTGTTTTTTAGAGTGTTTAGAGCACATCAGAGGTTCTTCTGAGGTTTTTGAGGCCAGAGTGCCACCTCAGGTGGCCAGAGTGTCTTCTCAGGTGGCAAAAGGGCCCCCTCAGGCGGTCAGAGTACCCCCTCTGGCGGCCAGAGTGCCCCCTCTGGCGGCCAGAGTGCCCCCTCAGGCGGCCAGAGTACCCCATGGCATAAGGCGGTCAGAGTGCCACCTCAGGCGGCCAGAGTGTCTTCTCAGATGGCAAGAGGGCCCCCTCAGATGGTCAGAGTCATAGACCACGCAAAGCGTGGTCTTTAATGAATTCAGAGGACTTTATTTTTTCCGAGATTGACCCCTCAGGCGGCTCTGGGGTTTCATGGATGGCAGATTGCAGAGCAACCAAGACCTTTGGAGTACAACTGACCTCACACATTTGGCTAGTTGCGGCCAGAGACTCCAGCCAGAACCTTTCGAACCAAGGGGGCACGGCATCCCAGGGCCCCCCTCAGTAAGGCCCCGAAAATGTCGCGAAAATAAAAATCGCCCCGATTTAGGCCACTATATTTTGCAGGCCCCCAAAAAATCGCACAAAGGACGTCGCCGATAATTTTTTATGAAAAAGTCGGTCCATTGGGGGGCACGTGCACCCTGTGCCTCCTGCTAGTGCCTCAGTCACGATTCGTCAGTAGGGGTCGGAAGGCTCAAACTACGGGAGATTCACCATTAAAAAGCTGAACTCACGCTGAATCCAGCGATGCAATTTTTTTGAAAATCTGTTGTGGGCCTTTTTTGCAAATCGTCATTTTGTCCGAAATCGCTCTTTTTTATTTGGCCAGGGCTATCGCGTATGGTATGGCTAAAATGCAGACAAATGTCTACCGACATGTCTACCGATTGTCATGCTCTGCACGTCACGATCTTCCAAAATTCAAAGCCATTAGATGGTTTAATTGGTTGCACGGCTGCATCAAAGCCAAGCGCTCCCGGTGTTGGCACTAAGGTGCACTTCCGCTTGCGCCTCACGCACAGAATCGCCCCGCAAGCGGAAATGCACCTTAGTGCCAAAACCGGGAGCGCTTGGCTTTGATGCCAACCAATTAAACCATTTAATGTTTTTGAATTTTGTGCGACCTTGACGTGCAAAGCATGACGAATCGGTAGACATGTCATTTGTCTGCATGTTAGCCATACCATACGCGATAGCCCCGGCCAAACAAAAAGGGCGCAATTTCGGACAAAATGTCGATTTGCAAAAAAGGCCCTCGACAGATTTTCACAAAAATTGCATCGCTGGATTCAGCGTGAGCTCAGCTTTTGAATGGTGCATCTCCCGTAGTTAAAGCCCTTCGACCTCTACTAACGAACCGTGCAGTGCACGAAATAGGGCCTGTGCCCGCGGTGCTCTCACACAATTTCGCCGTATTTCGCCGGCTTTGCAAAATACGGCCAGTATTTTGTGTGTATGTACCTGGAGTCCCCTGAAAACTAATGTTTTTTTGTGATTTTTTTAAAGGTGTCTAAAATATGCCCCTCTAAAAATATAGTGGACCAAATCCGATCATTTTTTAGTGGGTTACCTTGTGCCCCCCCCCCCCCTCCTGAAGCGAATCCTGGGTGCGCCACTGGCATCAATCTAACAAAAAGGTAACTTCTTGTAAGTGGTTGATACCTTAAGTCACAGAGGTGGGTCATACCAACGATATTCCCACAGCGTTTTTATATGTTTCAAAACTTATCTATTTCATCACTAAGTTAACTGTTTGGATATTCTGCATGTTTCTAGACACTATTCTGTACCCTCACCTTACAATTTCTTCCCGGAGAGGATCTGTCATCACGATCATAGAATACTGCGCCGTCACGCGCCGCCATGTACGGCCATGTTCGTCATGTCACGTGACGAGAGCTGCAGTTTTAATGTCATAACCAAAACTGACCTAACCTTTATGGAGGTTGGTTTGATACGCGGCCTTCGGCTTCACGAGGGGTTGAGTATGGTGCCTCCTTTGCGGTCTTTGGCCGCCTCGGAAAATGACACATTTTCCTTTGTTGATAATCGTTCGAGGATTTGTTGCCCTAGTTGTGCTACCCCGAAACGCTCAACATCGCAGCTCTAAGGACAATCAGCTGTTGAGTAAGCAAAGTTTGGCGACGGTGTCGCGAGGAAGCGGCGAGATATTAATTATTGAAGTTAAAATTAGTTACAGTGCAAAATGTCTCGGGGAACACGTCTGTAGTTTACCAAATGTGCTGTTTGTATCGATTGGTGGGCAATGGGTATATTATAGGGATTAAATATAGTTTAATGGTGAGAATGTCGTTGTATAGCCCAGAGTGTGGCCCAAACACACAAACCCGACTCTAACTTGATCTGCAATGTGAACCTCAGCGAACCATCATTTATTGCAATTACTGTATTTGTGCATTTGTCTGTTCCTTGTTGACATACCCATTACCCTGTACATACCATACTGTTTTCATGTGTGTTTGCCTTTTCAGGACATTTAAAATGTCAGCTCCAAAGATAAGCATTGAAACGCCTCAAGAGAATCAGATATTTGAAATCACCTATGATGGCAGGGAAATTCCGCAACCGTAAGTACAATTTGTTTTTTGGGAAATTATCTTTGAAATTTCCTCCAGAGTTGTAAGGATGTTTTTTACATTCATCTGCTGCTCAGATTATTTATACACATGCTCAGTTCTCGTATTGCTATGATTAGAAGCTTTATGTGTTCCTGTTGCATTCATCCTTGCTGGCTTATTTTCTTATTTGTGCAATATTTTGGTACAGAAGTGCTCATCACCTTCAGATGGCCTATCATTCATGGTAGTCTTTGACAAAGGTTGGTGCGCCATGTGTAGGTTGTGTAATAAGGGGCGGATGGTGCAGCTGATTCGATGACGCAGTGTGGCCAAATTCAGAGCTGGAGGGAAGGATGACAACATTATTTAATTTTGCCAGATGAGATATCATGAAATGGGTGTCTAGCTATAAGTTTAAACACATGCAAATTTGGGCCTAATTGTCATGTTTGTTTACCTGGACTTCTCCTTCATTCCATAATTTCTGATCAAACGAATACTTTTGTCATCCCTCCATTCCCCTTACATTTCTGAATTTGGCCACCATGCGATGACCTCGCTAGTGTAATAACATTATTGAACCTGTCCTAGTCTAACCTACCGCTCATAGCCATTAACCCGCGCACTGCAGGGGGTTCGCGCCGAACACGAACTGCAGGGGGGGGGGGGGTGATTTCCGCCCCCGTGAGATTAAAACTACGCAACGTAGCGAAGTGCGGAAAACGGATTACATAGCTCTAGGCAAGCTCTATGCGAAAGTATTTGCAGTCTTTTCTTGGATCAGGTCACAATTGAGGTCACCAGTGGTCACCCAAAGCGGTCAGATTTTCCGGTTTTAGGACTCTTTTCCAGAAACCCCCGATTATCTCGCGAAACTATGATAGCTAGGAGCAAACGATTCAGAGAAGCAATCGGATGGCCTATTGGAATTTTGCAATCGCATGTATGTCCTCAAAATTGATCTCAGATCAATATTTTTAGGGCTCCAGAGGTCATGAAAGGTTCAAAAAATACTGTTTTTAGGCGAAACGGTTTTCGTAAATAGCATTCACCTAACAAAGATAGGGAAAATCATTTTGACGCCATCGGGTTGTGCTCATTGATGGTGCTTTGTAAAATATATACACGGTTGACCTGGTAAGGAACAACTTCCAAAATTGACCTCAGGTCAGGTCATTGGTGACCCGAGTAGTATGTTGCATATGGGCAACGCGGCAGACGAGCGAACACAGTGTGTCAGCTAATCGCTCTATCTCTTTTTCTATCAAGAGTTATTAGTAAATAATTGCTGATGACTCAGATGGACCTCGGATGACCTTGTAGAAATCACTGAGCAACAATTGCAACCTTGATCATCTAGAATGAGCTAAAAAGCATTTGATTCAGAAATATTAGCCGATCAATGCATATTTTCTGAAAGGGAAGCATTTGTTTATCTTTCCCATTCACTTATATGGGAGGCAGGAAAATTGACCTGACCTTTGGTACCGATACGAAAAATCTGAGATATACGAATTGTAGGTACTGATATTCTTATTGAAATCCTGAAGTTTCACACTTCGGAAAAGGACTGTTGGCTTTTGGCACGAACGCAAACAGTTTGAAGGTAAGTCATCTTGACATGACTTGTGACCTGACCTGAGATGACCTCAAGTCAAAACTTTTCCAAAGTGTGGGTAATTGATTCCCAAACAGTGTACGAAATTTGGTGGCGCTGGCGCGTCGCCGTTTTCCGCTACACCTGAAATAAACCTGAGGGGGTGGAAATCCCCCCCCCCCTGCAGTGCGCGGGTTAAGGATGAAACCTTAATAATTTGATTGACATTCAGTCTGATCAAGATGAAACCTAAATAATATTGTAGCTATTAAGTCAAATCAAGACAAAACCTAAATAATCTCATAGCCATTAAGTCTGATCGAGACAAAACCTAAGTTTCGCTCATGGCCGGATCGGGATGAAACCTCAGATTTGCTTGTAGCCATTAACCCTCGCTCTACGGTCACACACACACGCACACACACACACACGCATACAACACGCATATAACGTGCTGACTGGCCATCGCTGAGGTGCCGCCTCTGAAGGCGGCTGGACATGTGTGGAGGGAGCCGCGACAGATCGGGTGGCAGGGCCGGCCCCTGCTCTTTAACTGCCTCCTCCACATCTCTTGGTGCGGGGTCGCGGTACGTACAGGTGGGTTTGCTGCGTGACGGCCCCGGCTGCAGTGGTGAGACCGGCCGCCAACACCTCCGGCTCACCGCCACGGCGCGCCTCGTGCTGCGCGGGACACAGCGTGCGGTATGACGTGCTGAGCCACCCCAGACACCTCAGCACATCAGACACAGGATCGTACTGTTTGCGGCTGAAGTTACAGTGTTGAGACCGTGTCTGGTACGTCTGTCGTCTGATCACTGCACCACCTTCGGCCGGACCCTGGCGTCTGGTCAGGCTGCTGTCTATGTCAGCGGGTCCGGCTCAGTGTCCGCTGTCTGACCCCCGCTGGCCCGACCCAGGCCGCTCTCTATGTCAGAGAACCTGGCCCGTCTGGCGGCTAAGATCGACTGGAATCGCTCCGACGGCGAGGAGGAGGGTGAGGAGGCGACCGCGGCTGCCGCTGAAGCGGACGCTGATGCCGACAACCAGGTCACCACCTTCCAGCAGCCGCAGTGGCCATGGGAGAGCGTCCGCAACCAAATACGGTACGAGGGAAGTCCAGTGCTATGACCGCCGCCACGGGCGGTCAATAGCGTCCGTGTTTGTTGTGATATGCTGTGTGTGTCGCTGTTCTGTGTTGGCTCAGCCAGCACCCAACACCGTACGTTTTCAGCGCGTGTATCGTAAATTTAGCTACGGTGTTTACGTGTGTTGTTGGCGAAGTACCTGTCGCCATTTCTATGTTTTGTGGGGGCAGGAACAGTAAGTGTGAGCAAATCGTGCTTGCGGCTAGTTATCTGTATCAACTATGTCTCAGCCACATCTCAGCCATGTATTGGTCATGTCTCAGCCATTCCTCAGCCATGCCTCAGCCATTCCTCAGCCATGCCTCAGCCATTCCTCAGCCATGCCTCAGCCATGTCTCAGCCATGCTCAGCATTGCCTCATCCATTCCTCAGCCATTGCCTCAGCCATGCCCAGCCATTCTCAGCCATGTCTCAGCCATGCCTCAGCCATGCCTCAGCCATGCCTCAGCTCCATGCCTCAGCTCCATGTCTCCTGCCTCAGGGACGCGTACACGGAGGTGTGTGTCCTCTCAGACGTGTTAAGCATCGCGCGCCACAAACGCTACATGGTGCTGGACGGCGTCACTCAGGACGCTCCCGAGGCCAAGCCGCTCGTCCAGGTCATCAGCAAGAAGAAGGTAGGGGGCGTGGCGGTACTGCCGCCGCCTGGTCAGTGTGGAGCAGCTGGTGCCGGCACTGTTCCCGGACAATGATTGAGGCGGAGCCGGCGGCAGGCCTTTTTTAGAATAGGGCGGGTGCGACGAAGTGGTTTGCTGTATGTTTTTTTTTGGGGGGGGGTTGAGGTGGGATGTGTGATTTTGAGCGGCGGGTGCTGTTCACATTTCTCTGACGAACTTGTGGTTACACATATGCATTATGCACTCACACATCCGTTTGACCCCTCCCCAGCTTAAACCCTCCCCGACCCGACTGGCAGTTCTCTCATAGTCACCCTTGTCACCCTCGGGCTATCTGCGTCTCGCAGGGACTGGCGACGGCGGCGCAGATCCTCAACGACGGCGCGGAGCGCATGCGCGAGAATGTAGCTGAGCAGCGGCGCAACCGCAACAACAACGACTTCTACACGGAGCTGCTGCGGCTGCGCCAGAAGTGGCGGCTCAGGAAGGTCGGCAGCAACATCATCGGCGACCTCAGCTACAAACAAGGCAAGCAACTGCTCATCGGAAAATGTGGACACCGGCTGCTCTACGGAGCAAAGTTTCTCGGCGCCATTCAAGTGTACAACTGTGAATCATATCGTACCGATCGTCTATGTAGATGTGGATAGGGTGATCTGATCTTCATCTCTGCCTTCTTCAGGAAAATGGGAGTCACTGGTGAATAGGGGCTCTGATTCCAGAAACAAACCCAGCCAAAGCGCCCAAACGTTCTTTTTCATTTATAACTACTTACAGACAGGGCAGTACTGTTTCCGACGGCAGGGATTCGGTATGCATCGCTTCATAATGTGAATGGGGTGATCTGATCTTCATCAGATTTAAGTATGCAGCATATCATTTGTCGGTGACGACGTATCTCGATCAGTCTGCCCATGGGAGGCCGGGACCAGTGGTTTTAACAGGGCTTGTCTGTGTCTGTGGTTGCAGTGATGTCTAATAACGACTCGATGCTTTTCTCCGCTCTGCCTCATACCACCGTGTCTGTGTCTGTGTATGCGGTGATGTGTGTATTTAACTCCACTGTGTTCACTAACACCCTGCGCCTGTGTTCACCAACACTCTGCGCCTGTGTTCACTAACACCCTGCGCCTGTGTTCACCAACACGCTGCGCCTGTGTAACACCCTGCGCCTGTGTTCACTAACACCCTGCGCCTGTGTTCACTAACACTCTGAGCCTGTGTTCACTAACACCCTGCGCCTGTGTTCACCAACACCCTGCGCCTGTGTTCACTAACACCCTGCGCCTATGCACTCCAGTCGGCTCTCGGTTCTGGCTGTCGGGCACGTTTGAGGTGAAGAAGGCGGAGGATAGCGTGCTGCCGCCGCCGGGCCCCGGTCAGCCGCCAGCCTCCCCCGTCATCGTCACCGTGCCCAGCGAGCTGCAGGGCGTCGCCTTCATCTACGTCACCATCAGAAAAGGTGAGGGGCAGCTCTGTTGGCTATGCTGTGGGGACGCTGCAGCTGGTCGTGCTGTACTGCGAGGGTGAGGGTGAGGGTTAGGGTGAGGTTAGGGTGAGGTTAAGGTTAGGGTGAGGGTTAGGGGGAGGGTTAGGGTTAGGTTAGGGGGAGGTTAGGGGAGGGTTAGGGTGAGGGTGAGGGTTAGGTAGGGTTAGGGTGAGGGTTAGCCCGCGCCCCACTGGGCCTCTGCATTTCCTTCGCCCGACTGGGGGGGGGGTGTAGGGTTAGAGTCGAGGCGGATGGTTAGGGAGGTAGGGGTGATTGGCGAGGGTGTAGAGTGAGCGTTAGGCGAATAGATGGCTAAAGATTAGGATGAGGGTATTAGATGTGAGGTGAAGGTAAAGGGTGAGGGTTAGAGTGAGGGTATAGGGTTGATCACCGCTACGAGCACGAGCGTGAGGGTATGATCAGGCGTGACGTTGTATCGTACTTACGTCACAGACAGACTTGATATCGAACCGCAGGACACCGGTGGAGATGATCAGCTGAAGGCGGTGTAAGTCGTGCTGATCGGTGCGACAGAGCCGAGGATCACCTCAGACATCTCAGCGGATCATCAGCTACGGTGTAGTTTCGTGCTGACGATTGCAATCTATAGCGGAGGATCACCGGCAACACCTCCTCGGGTTGACGGCAAGATGTCATCAGCTGACGGTGTATCGTGCTGACGTCACAGCCGAGATCACCGCAGACACGCGGTAGAGGTGATGATCAGCTGACGGATGGTTAGGGTTAGGTAGTGTTAGCGGTTTATGTTGAGGGTGGAGGGTTAGATAGGGTTAGTGGTGGAGTGGTTACGGTTAGGACGTTGAGGGTTTATGGATAATATGGTTAGGCCGTTTAGAGTAGATAGCGGGTTGCTTATGACGTCACAGGCCGAGAGATCAGAGCCGCAAGATCAAACCGAGCGGGGTTAGAGGTGAGAATCATCAGCTCGACGGTGAGGGTTGCCGTGCTTGACGTTTCGACAGGTGTCCGCAGGAAGAAGCAGAGTTCATTCCCACAGCGAGACTACAACCAGGGGTATCTCGCGAGTGGAAAAAATCGCATCCCTCATTAGTTCAATTGAGGTTCAGATGTGGTCAAAACCTCTAGATTCATAATGAGTGAAGATTTATGCGCGCTTTTGGGGCTCCAATGAAAGCTTCTAGGCTATTGTAACACCTAATTCGTAAAACAAATAATTGTGATCAATATCATAAACTAGCGACCACATAATCCCAGCCACGATGTATTGAGTTTGCAAGTAACAACCAGTGCGAAGGGCATGCTTGTTGACGCTCCACAGGCCCGAGACTCCTAAAACCCCAATCATCACAAATATCAAACAAATTCCCCAGATCCAGGGAGACTCACACCGCAGCATCAGACCGCCCCGACCCCACGTCTCCTCCAGGACCAGGAGACACCCGTGATCCGGCGCGGAGTATATAGACCCTGACATCCGTCTCCCTCCAGACCAGGAACAACCCCCGTGAACAACAAATAACACAACAGTCCTACCTCCGAGCTGAGTGCTTCTCCTACCCAGACCCAAGAGAGTCACACGTCCTGATCCTGACCCGTCTCCCGATCTCCCTCCAGACCAGGAGGACACCGCTGACCCTGACCCTCTGGACCACCCCGCTCTTCCCTCCAGACCAGGAGACACCGTGATCTGACCCCGTCTCCCATCTCCCTCCAGACCAGGAGACACCGTGACCTGACCCCTGTCTCCCTCCAGACCAGGAGACACCGTTGAGCACGTAGTCAACGCCGCGGGCTGGCTCCACAATGGCCGCTGGCGCAGAGCGAGGGGAGAAGCAAGCGGGCGGTAAACCGTGGAGCCGCGAAAACCCCTACCTCTCCCTCCAGACCAGGAGGAACACCGTAAACTCTGACCCACCCGTGGGTTCTCCGTCTCCCTCCAGGACCAGGAGACCCTGTGACCTACCCTGGCCCTCCATCTCCCTCCAGAACCAAATGGAGGAAGCAACCGTGACCTCGACCCCGGTTCCCCTCTCAGAACCAGGAGAACGCTCAGCTCGTGGAACCTGGAACCCGTATCTCCCGTCTTCCCTCCAGACCAAGTGAGGAACCCTGTTCACCTGACCCTTGCGCCCCCCAACTCCCTCCTAGGGACCAGGAAAGGGGGACACCGTGAAAGCCTGACCACATGTCTCCCCGTTCGCCTCCCTCTACAGACCAGGAGAACACCGTGGACCTGACCCCGTCCTCCCTCCAGAAACCCAGGGAGACGCTGTGACTGCTGATATCGCCTGTGGCCCCTCCAGCGAGCCTGACTACTCCCTACGCACGGACACCGCGGATCATCAGGCCAGAGCGGAGTGTATCGTGCTGAGACCGTCACCAGCGGACTCGAAGATCACCGCAGACCCATCCAACGCCTGAATACCCACTCCAGCTGCACGTTCGTTATCTTGTGCCTGACCTATGCACAAGCGCCGAGGAACACCGCGCAGAGGCACCCCCGCGGCGCCGTTGAATCATCAGCTGACGCTATCGTGCTGACCGTGTGCCCAACAGCGCCGTGACCTGACCCCTGACCCCCGTCTCCCTCCAGACCAGGAGACGCTGTGCTCGGCTCGTCTCACACACCCGGGCAGCACGCCGCCGCCGGCGGCTCAGTCTCAGCACTGGAGCGACCGACTGGACGCCGCTCAGAACGTGCTCTTCTGCAAGGAGCTGATCGCCCAGCTGGCGCGCGAGGCCGTACAGCTCCAGCCACGTCTACCTCACATGGTGATCGGCAACGAGATCACCTCCACCATCTTCCCGGGGATCCACCTGGTGATGGGACTGGCGCACAGCGCGCGGCCGGAGCGGCGGCCGGCCGCCGCGCCGCCGCCGCCCGCGCCCGCCGGCCCGCTCGGCGACAACAACTACGTGCTGGAGCACTCGCTGCACCAGTTGTTACGGCACGTGCACCACCGTAACATGCACCACGCCATGCCGCACCCGGCCTCGTGCGCCTGCAATCTGTCGGTGGTAGTACGTGCTGAGATCGTCACCAGCGCGAGATATACACCGCGCAGACAACCGCAACTCCAGTCGGCTCGGACGTGTTTTCGTGCTTGGACGTCACAGGACTAGACATAGCAGCCCCAGACACCGCGTGCCGGCATCAGTGCGAGCCTGACGCGCGAGTCGTGCTGACGCTCACAGGCGACTCCTCACCGTCTACGCCGCAGTGACTCTCGTGGCTACGTCTAACCGGTGCGCGACTGACCTCACTCGCCACTCATACAATGCAGCATGGGATCGTGTGACATCGTTGCTGTAACGGTCACGAGTCGCGAGATTCACGCAGACACCCGCGCGATCATCAGGCGTTCGTTATTTCGTGCTGACTGTCGACAGGTGAGATCAGCGCGTCAGAGCTTCCGCGTGATCAGCAGCTGACGTGTATCGTGCTGACGTCACAGGCCTTTGATCACCGCAGGACATCCGCGGGTATAGTCAGCGACGTGTATCCTCCCTTATATACGTTCACAGGTCTCGTAACTGATCACCTCCGAGACTATGCCGCGGATCATCAGCTCGTGCCACGGTGTAATCGTGCTGACGTCACATGCACTAGCTGTCTATCGGCACGAGCACCGTTTTGAGATGATCAGCTGACGTTGTATCGTCGCTATAGCAGTATCCATCAGTGTCCGACTGATCAGCCGCAGACACGTCGGAAATCTATCAGCTGATGATGATTACGCTGTCTGAAACGTCACAGGACCGAATCACTCTCTGCAGGACACCGGGAGTGTTGATACAAGATTTTGGCGATGAGTGCTGCCGTGAGTCGGAACTAATTTTCATTGTGCAGCCTGCCAGTATATTGATTTCGTGGTCGTATTTCTATTACCGTTACCAGCATCTGTTCTGATCATCACCACTGTACGATGCGATGTATTCGTGCTGACGTCCACAGGCCGACTGATCACCGCACGGACACCGCTGATCATCAGTTGACGTGTATCGATGCTTGGACGTCACAGCCGGAAACTATGCTTAACATCCATAACATGGTGCAGAATTATGGGCCGCCAGAGACACAGTTAGCGCTTAATCACCGCAGACTAGGACTACCTCTCGCACGAGGTACAAGTGACGATGTAGCAACTATGATAAGAGCAGCATGCCAGAGGATCAACCGATTATCGTACCCTGACGGTGACATCGTTGGCTTTAGCTATTGTTGCCCTTTTATCTGGTATGCTCTTTGGATGCAGGCTAACCACATTCCCTGAGTGCTTATCTTGTTAATTGGTCTGACACGTTCGTTCGGTGCATATTTTCTGGGTCGGTGATTCTCCTGCCCCCTGCCACTTCCCACTCGACACAAGCCCCAGACGCGCGCTGCGGCCGTGCGTCGCCCCGTGAGTGCGCAGAATGTGCCTTGAAACCCGGCCAGACTCCGACCCAACCCGGAGGCACCGAGCTGTCATGTCAGGCACCCGCTCCGTGCTGGGTCTGCGC
Organism: Semibalanus balanoides; assembly: GCA_014673585.1. NCBI lineage: Eukaryota > Metazoa > Arthropoda > Thecostraca > Balanomorpha > Balanidae > Semibalanus > Semibalanus balanoides. The sequence goes on from VOPJ01002654.1 coordinate 1,004,050, forward strand.
TGCCGGGGTGCTTTCTACTGCGCATGCGAGCGGCGTTCGCCATCGACAGCTGCGCGCGTGAGATCAAGGACCCCCTGATCGTCACGCACTGGAACTCGGTCAACTCGCCCACACAGTCGTGCTGCAAGGTGGGTCCGCCGCACCGCCGCCCGCCGCCCGCCGCCCGCCGCCCGCCGCCCGCCGCCCGCCCGCCCGCCCGCCGCCTCCGCAGGCCGGCCGTCCTATCGTCAAATGCTGCGAGCATACATCATGTGTCGAGTGTCGATACACAACCATGAGTCCACGGGTTGTCGCGGTGTTGGTCTATTTATGTCGTAGAGCTGACTAATTGGTGGTCTGTGTTTATGTAGCGAATGTCTCTGTGAGGCGTTGCAATATCCTGCAGCCAGTTGGACAGTAAGTGGCGAGTACGGGCTGACCTCCCCTGACTTAACCTGACCTGGCCTCGCCTGACATGATCGTTCTTACCTGTCCTAACCTCGCCTGAGCTGACCTGATGTGACCTCTGATCTGATGTGACCTTTGACGTGATCTGATGTGACCTCTGACCTGACCTTGCCTAACGGTACAGGTGAACATCATGACGCACGGTTACGACTCGGTGCACCGCACCACGTTCCTGATCAACGTGCTGGAGGACTCGCTGCGCTGCGTGTGTCGCGACGGACGCGTCATGACCGTCAGCTACGAGGCGTCCGAGCTGCACTACATCATCCTCTGTCAGGTGAGCAGTGGGGCCGGGCGGGAGGGGGCGTCAGAGCTGCCAGGTGAGCAGCAGCGGGGGGAGGGGGCTGGCGCATGGTGGTACGCGGCCGCGGTGGGTTAGAACCTACCAGGCCCAGGCCACCGTTACCGTTAGGCCACCGTTGGTGTAGGTTAGAACCTACACCAGGCCTGGTGTAGGGCGGTTGGTAGCCGCAGTGTCCACACGGGTCATTGTGTGGGAATGCCACTGTATTCACTGCAATCGTTAGAACTCTGTGGTTGTGGATCACCCCACCAATACTATCTATGATGAGTCGGTAGGTGTCGGGTCCTGCCGTCTTGCCAGTGTAGTTGGGGTCACACCATCCCCGGCCCTGTTTACAGGTGTCAGGTCCTGCTGTCTTGTCAGTGTTGGTGTCACCATCCCCGGCCCTGTTTTCAGGTGTCGCAACACAACCTTCTGGCCGCCCAGTCTCTGGGCCGCATCCTGGGCTGGACCGTGAAGAGCAGTAGCAGCGGCCAGGGCGGCGGGGATGGCGGGGGCGGCGGCGGCGGCGCGGCCTCCTCTAGCTGCGTGCTGTCCTCACCCACCGGCCACTGCTACATCGCGGTGCGCTGTCAGCCACACGGCGACCCGATCACAGTCAGCGTCGCCCAGTCGCCGAGACGAGACTTCTTCCCCACCGCGCTGGTGACCGAACCCAAGTGGGAGCACCTGGGCGGCGCCTTCAGACAGGTCAGTGTGCCGTGTTGGCCGGGATGGTGTGTGGTGCTCCTGGTAATGTTCGGGACACACGTATTACCTTTGCTCGCTGCAGGCATCAGGGGTATCAGGCTGGGTAGGGATTTGGGCTGACAGAGCTGATGCAGTCTCTCGGGTCACCATGTGGTTCACCAGTTACCAGCTCAGCCATTGTTCGGACGTCAAGCATTGTAGCTTTGTGCCTCCGCACCGCAGAGCACTGTAGACTCACGTCTGCAGCATCATAGATAGCCCGTACGTCAGTGATGTGTCAGTAGACGCAGCTCGGGACCAATGGTGCTGACTGGCCGCTGACGGCTAACCACTGACTGCTGAACACTGACGGCTGACGGCTGACGGCTGACGGCTGACGGCTGACGGCTGACGGCTGACGGCTGACGGCTGACCACTGACCACTGACTCGCTGCTGGCTCCCCAGGTGAAGTGGGACAAGATGGAGGGGCGCAACTTCCTTAACAAGATGGAGCTGCTGATGGCCAACCTCTCCAGCGGCGCGGCTAACATCATGTGACCTCACCCGGCGTCCCACTTCATCACGTGACCGGCCTCCTGCCAGGGCCCGCTGCCTCCTGGGAATTCACGTGGACCGGCCTCCTTTGCCAGGGCCCGCTTGCCTCCTGGGATGTCACGTGACCGGGCCTCCTGGCCAGGCCGCTGCCTCCTGGGATGTCACGTGACCGGCCTCCTGCCAGGGCCCGCTGCCTCCTGGGATGTCACGTGACCGCCCTCCAGCCAGGGCCCGCTGCCGCCCGGGACCATCACGTGACCGCCTTCCCCGGGGCTCGCCGACATCACGTGATCGCCCTCTATTCTGGACCCGCCGCCGTTCGGGGCCATCACGTAACCGGTCCGCTGTGTTCCGGGGGTAGCAAATGATCGAATGATCGCGAGATGACCATCTTGCTTCTTCACGTGTATCACGTGACTTGTGTATCATTTATAGGCGGTCTTCCGTTTTGTGGGTTGACCAGGCGATCGCCCGCTCTATAGTGCGTTTTGTTGTATCATATTCTCTGTACATTGCTGGTGTCTCGGTTTGTTGCGTTTGTTCGGTGGAACGGGACATCAATAAACCGCAGGTTTGTAGAAATGTCTGGTATTTCGTACACAAACATCCATACGAAATGCGTCGCGCTGAGGCACATCGGGCGCGGACCACGGGGGCGCGTCCGTCCCCCCCCCCACGCCTCAAGGACACTCAAGGCACAAGGCAGCAGACACGAGCAAAACAACGGCGAAACGAAAAACGTCAGCGCTACATAACAAGCCGATTGAGTAACAGAAAGTAAACGCACGCAGCAATCGTCCGAGCACCTCACACATATCTCGCAGACTTCCGAAACACAACCAAACACAGTCGCCCGCCTCTCGGTTCCAAACACAACACGTCGAGACTTGTCGACTGACGTCACCTGACACACGTCACACGCGCGCATCAATGACTTGACGTAGCTGCACTGCACAGTCACACACGGCGGCGGCGGCTGACCACCCGGGCAGCGCCTGCAGGGGTGGCGGCGGTGGTGACGGCCGCTGGGTTAGGGATCAGCCCACCTCAGATGGTGGCGCCGCATCCCGCCGCTGCAGTCAGGAGCTGTCTGCACCGCCATCTGTCGGCCACTCTGGCAGGCGCCCGTCGCACGGCGACTTCGCCGCCAATCACACTGAATTGCACTACGGTTGCGGATCAGAATAGCGTGCGCTCGGGATGGCGTCCCGCACTGATCACCGCCAGGCGGAGGCCGCTGCTATAGCGAGCGGCGGTTGGTTAGAGTACGGCTGGATATCCAGCACCGTCACCCTCCACGGTCCGTCCGCTCAGCGTCACGGTACCCGCTCCCTTCGGTCCGGCATCTGCGCTCCGTCCAGAGCTCCGCGCGGCTCGCCCAACATTCCAAAGCAATGCCGGGCGGCGTCGTGAATAGATGTCGCTACCGGCGCGCAGTGTCTTGAATAGATGTCGCCCCCGGCACACGATATCTTGAATAGATGTCGCCACTGGCGGCCGCGGCGGTGGACTACGCGAAGTCTACGTTGCGCACAAACCAGGAGAGCACGAGCGAGAACTGGACGCCGGCGCACACACCGGTGACGAGGGCGGCGGCGCCGAACATGCCGGCTGTGGAGGCGAACTGCGGCTCCACCGTCCTGCCGACAGACACAGCATAACACCGTCAGATGCGGCACGCGTAACACTACTCAGTGATCACACAACCAGGCATAGCACTACACGAAGCTCTGTTATAACTCAGACGATTTCCATATAGCAGTGTTGCATCTCACATAATACTAGCAGGCTTCATATATTAAAAGATCATATCACTGAAACCGACGGCAGAAGCCCTCAGCACCTCCACACCTCACCTCCTGAAACAGGTAACCGTACTACCCGACCTGCTGTACCAGGTCATACCCGTACAACCCGATCTCCCCCCGTCCCCATCTGACTGACCTGGGACAGTACATCATGCTCAGTGATGAGAAGTATCCGGAGCTGAGGCCAAGCAGCACCACCATGCCCCAGTAGGCCCAGTCGTTGTCGATGTAGACGGGTGTGAGCCGCTCCACGTGCACCGGCAGGAAGTTACAGAACACGAAGTACGGGATGAAGGCGAACCGCAGCACCACGGGCAGCCACAGCCAGCGCGGTGTCGGCTGCAAGAGAGGGAGGGGGACATTTCCAGGTCACAAGCTGAGAACGGGGGCAGTCAACCAGCCGGTGTCGGGCTGCAAGAGGGGGAGAGGGGGGGGGGACATTTCAGGTGAGCGCGTGAGAGCGTGGACATTTCAGGTTCACAGCTGAGACGTGGGGGACATTTCAGGTCCAACAGCTGGAGACAGGGGGGACATTTCAGGTCACAGCTGAAGGACGGAGGGAACATTCAGGTCACAGCGAGACGGGGGGGGGACATTTCAGGTCACAGCTGAGACGGGGGGGGGACATTTCAGTCACAGCTGAGACAGGGGGGACATTTCAGGTCACAGCTGGACGGGGTGACATTTCAGGTCACAGCTGAGACAGGGGGGGACATTTTCAGGTCACAGCTGAGACAAGGGGGACATTTCAGGTCACAGCTGAGACAGGGGGGGACATTTCAGGTCACAGGCTGAGACAGTATGGGGACATTTCAGGTTCCACAGCTGAGACGGGGGGACATTCAGGTCACAGCTGGACGACAGGTGGCGGGACATTTCAGGTCACAGCTGAGAACGGGGGGGGGACATTTCAGGTCAAGCTGAAGACAGGGGGGGACATTTCAGGTCACAGCTGAGACAGGGGGGGGACATTTCAGGTCACAGCTGAGACCAGGGGGGACATTTCAAGGTCACAGCTGAGACGGGGGGGACATTTCAGGTCACAGCTGAGACGGGGGCAGTCACAGCCAGCGAGGTGTCGGCTGCAGAGAGACAGGAGGGGGGACACTTCAGGTCACAGCTGAGACGGGGGCAGTCACAGCCAGCGCGGCAGCTGCAGAGAAACAAATGAAGACACTGCCTAATAAACGGGTTTGATCTGTCACTTGTCAGCAGCACAAACAGCGTCTTTGGCTTCCGCGTTTGCAAGATGGGGAATATAAATGGCATACCACTTATAAAGTGTCACAAGACCAGCATTATAATATACTGCGTCGATCCAAGAGAATAGAGGACCGCTTAAGGCATACACATAATGACTCAAAGGTAATTATGCAAGCCTGCACCATTTGTTGTTTTGCAGTCCGGTTTAATTCGTCAGAGAGGCGGATGCGTGAATGAGCACGACCCGTGCGCCACGTTTTCATTATCCACTAACCACTGATGTAATACAAAGGTCCCGGACTCACCCCTATGTCTACTTAGACTGGTTATAGCGACAAACATGATAAATGATGCACATGACGGCATAATGATGGCAATTCTCACTCACCACTGACGGCATAATGATGACAATAACTTTAATATACGAAAATTACGGGTGTCTTTGCTACAATGTCAGCTTGCCGTAATTAATCTGTCCTGCCCGAGGACCTCAGACTGTTTTGTCTTACCGCCACGAACAGGTTGGGCATCAGGTTGCCCAGCATCGCAGTGAAGTTGAAGGTGAAGAAGCAGAGCACAGCCGCGAAGTACTCCTTCGGCACAAAGAATTCCTCGTCGACCATGTATATCTGCGAGGAGAGACATTGTGCTGGTCGGACAGACGCTGGCAGACGGCGTGTTCCTGTCCAGGGGTAACAGACTTCAGACCGCCGCCCGGGTCCAGGGAAGGTGGGGGAGGAGGGGAGGAAGGGGGAGGTCAGAGTTGGGGTACATACCAGTAAGGCGCCGTAGTTGGCGATGACTGGGTGAGCGCGAAGGAAATGTATGATGAATTTAAACTCGATCAGGCAAATAGTTTATGATATACAAAAAGGGTGCGCACGTGCAGAGGCACCCACCCCTGACTTGTGGGAAAGGGCGGCTGAGAGGTACCTAACTATACACCAAATTTGTACATAATCGGCTCAACCGTTCCTGAGATATATTATAGGGGTGTGCACGTGCGCACGTGCAGAGGCACCCCACCCCTGACTTATGAAGAAGCAGCGGCTGAGAGGTCACTAACCACACACCAAATTCGAACACAATCCACCCAGCCGTTGCGGAGTTTTTGCGACAAAACACCTTTCAACACCTCACGCAGCAAGCGTCACGCGCAGTGGTAGTCACCAACATGAGTCGGCACGATATAACACGTAAAGTTCGCACTCGCTCGTTACCTAAACTAGCTCTATGGCTCTGGCGGGCAGACTTGCACAATTACAGTCCAGAGTGCTGAACAATGCTGCAATGGGCCACGACGAAGCAAAAGGACCAAACATCGAAACGTAGCGCAGTTTCCGAATACAAAACGCAGTAAGCAGTAAGTTCAACATTATAATTGTTCACCTTTCATTTGTTTTAATGACCAGACTCCAGACGAACCAACCTGACCCCTTCTTCCGACCTCCGGACCCCACCTCACGGGAGCTCACCTAACCTGACATGTGACACTGACCCGACCTCGCCTATGTCAATGACCCCACTTGACCCACCCCGACCTCTGACACTGACCTGCCAGCACCGTGGGGAACACGGACAGCGTGACGAAGAAGACGAGGAACACGTTCAGCAGCTGCGGGAACGACTTCTTGAAGATGTGCCAGTAGGGTACGGCCGTGGACGGACCGTGCGCCTCGCTCCCAGCCCGCAGCGACTTCAGCTTGTGGTACCGGTAAAACCTCTGCAATAACGGGAGTCACATGCACCGCTGTCATCGGGGCAGCATCACCAAGGGCCCGGGCAGCATCACCAAAGGGCCGGCAGCGTCAGCCAAGGGCCGGCAGCGTCACCAAGGCCGGGCAGACCGTCAACAAGGTCCGGGGGCCCAGCGTCACCAAGACACCATTTATTTGTTTTAATGACCAGACTCAGACGAACCAACCTGACCCTCTTCAAGTCCGGGACACACCAGCCATGTCCGCCATCAACTCATGACTCATGACTCCGGGTAAGTCTCAACTATCTAAACTCAGCGATCTGCGAGCCATGAACAACCTTGACTAAGGACCTGCGAGCCAACAACCCTCTGACTCAGTGACTCCCTGTGAGTCCTGAGAGACTCGCTGTGCTCGGAGTGCCGTTGACTCACGCTGAGAGGCAGGGCGAAGTAAGTGTCGAAGCAGGCCAGCAGGATGAACAGCGCCGTGATGAAGTAGTAGATGGCGGAGGTGCGCGGGTTCGGAGCCATGGCGATCGACATGATCTTAATCAGCGCCGTCACTGTGCCGCTGATGTTCTGCGGAGCAGAGGTCAGGGGTCACAGGTCAGAGGTCAGCGGTCAGAGGTCAGCGGTCACAGGTCAGCGGTCAGAGGTCAGGCGTCACAGGTCAGAGGTCAGCGGTCAGAGGTCAGATGTCAGATGTCAGAGATCAGATGTCAGAGGTCAGATGTCAGATGTAAGAGGTCAGATGTTTGATGCTCACATACGTCACAGCAGGTCCGGCTAATACGCCCACTCAACACAGAACCATTATCCACTCTTGGACCACACGCCCCCCCCCCCCTTCCACACACACATCGATGCCAAACCATTAGCACAGCGCACAACATGACCAATAACTGTATTAACCGCAGTCATCCAACGACTATCACCAATGACAGCTGTCACAAGCTGCACGCTGCCATCACGTGGCCCATTGAAGCGGCTCAAAGGCGGTGGCGGCGTAAATGAATGACAAGTCGGCTACCCAATGACCTAGCGTTTCCGTCCGAGTCCGGCGGAATGACAGAGGTCGAGCCGTTAAGGCACGTGGCAGGAAGACGAACGACGCGTCATAGCGCGCCGTCGAGCCGTGACAGCAGACTGAGGCACGGCTCGGTAACAACCCGGTCAGCCGCGGGCCAGACGTGGCACGGGCTGGCACGCAGGGCCGATGGGACGCGGGGAGGGGCAGCCAGAGGGCGGACAGGGTCACACGGGGTCAGCCGAGATATACAGGGGCTGCAAAGGGGATGGGGCCCAGGGGTCAGGCAGGTTTACACGGGGAAACTGACACACACAGAGGCGGCAGGGGCCACAGGGGTGCACCAGGGGTGCAGCAGAGATCCGTCAGGGCCACACGAGGTCAGTGAACGTACCGAGCCGAGCACGACAGCGCCCGTGTAGCGGAACGGTAGCCGCGCCGCCAGCCCGTACACGGAGTTCTGGTAGACGCCGTTCGCCACTGCAACAATCGGAGGTCAGGACAGGGTACGTTAGAGGGGTGCAACAGGGCCCCGGCTCGCGTCAGGACGGGTCAGCAGAGTATACACTCATGTGAATGTCTTAACACCGGTGTGTGCGTCTTAATAGATAGCAGCAGACTAAAGGTCAGTGCGGTAGCCAGCCAGCTGTAGGTCACCACTATTGAATAGTGATGGGTGTCCCAGCAGCTGTAGCCAACATACAGTAGCGCATCACATCATCACTAAACTGATGCGCATTTCAAGAGGTTCGAGTGGAGCAATCACTTGGTGTTTGCACTTGCATTACCAAACATAGGGAGATATGCATAACAGCACGGCACGAGTCCCACATTGTGTAAAACGAGCTTCGTTTCAAGCATAGTGCCGCGCGCGCAGGTCTTTGGCAGCTTGAGTGCAGGATTACCTGCGCTGTGCACATGGCCAGCGAGGTGCACATCTGTGCAAGGTGCAATGCCGGCTCCATGGTAAGATAAACAACTGGGCTTCATGTGGACACCGTAGGGACACTGACAGTCGGGCGTACAGCCCCTCGTACCTGTGGTATATGGTAATGACCACTCTGATTAGCTGAGACAAATGAGAAGAGTTGAATACAACATAAACACAACCTTCAATTCATGCGACAAACTTCATGAAGAATATAGGGTTGACGGAGCGAAATGCAATGCCGACTTAAAATATACCCAGCCAAAATCTCCTGATTTTAAAAGGTCTACGGCTATGTGCTTCACTCCGCAATAATAATCAGCCGCTGCGGACCGCCACTGACCATTCAGGATCACCACGGAGGTGATGGTGGTGAAGAAGAACGGTCCGGGCCACTTGCTCGAGTCCACCATGGCCATGATCACGGTGAAGATGAACACTATCGTGACGATGCACAAACTCCAGATGATTCTGCGCGCCAGCGAGCCTCTGTCGGGGGAGGGGAGGGGGAGGGGGTTAGTCGGGAACAATGTCACGCGTTAACAGACAGACACTGTGGAACAGCCACTCACACAGCGGGAGCCACATCAATTGTGAGCAAACGACTAGCACGACGCTGAACAACAGGAACGACAAATAAATACGACAATTGTGTAACAACGAACACCATCCAGAGGCTATCGTCAGGTGCACTCACAGCTATTTGACCAGAGGTGACAGTGGTATGGTGACAGTGGTATGGTAAATCGCACATACTTTTCTCGTGCTAATTCCATAGCTTGTCAAACCGATAGGAAGATTGCGCCAAAATGGCTCCGACAAGTGCGGTAGGAAGAATTATAAGTCTAGTTTCAGCTCATCTGCTCAGTGAGAGCACCAACGGGCGGTTGCAGCACGCTTCCTAAAAATAGCGGGCGTTCCCCAGCCGTTCTGCGCAGTACGGTATCAAACACGCCATCATTCTGATGAAATTACCGTCAGCTCCCATTTCGCTCCCAAATAGCGACACCAGACCATGAACGGAAACAGAAATAGAAACATCCAGAAATACCAAGCGCTAGATTTGTAAATTACTATGTCAGGTGATGGGATTCTGCCTCATATCACGTTCACTTTTCCAAGAAAAATACACTCATTCTACGTTATGAATCTCGTACCTCACAACTTCAAGCGTATTTTTTAAGTGGCTGAACCGGTCCCAAGAAAACAGATCCCGTTTCTAAATCTCCAGCTCCGAAAACACCGGATGAGGTGAATTAAGATTGTTACAGCTAGGTTCGGTGGAAATAAACAGACGAGCGTTTCGTTAAAAGGCAGCCGAAGCAGTGCTGTGCCAATCTACACAATCGACACGGTTAGCTTTAAGTTGGCCGCTTAGGATTACGTTTCTTCACCACAACGACCTCCAAAAGCAGAGCAATGACCGATGCTACCAGCTACATGGCATATCCCCGACTCAAGCTTACGTAGGGAGCATGTAAGTAAGCTGACATAAGCTTAAGTAAATTCGCACCGACATTAAGCAGATACACATGCGTGTCATCTGCGTGTTAGCCAACAGTCTTAAGCCGCCTTCACACACCGGACGCATGCGGACTCCGCGTCCCCACGCGTAAACGCTGCAATGCCTATTCGATTTACAAGGTCACTGCGATGATCTGAGGCCACCAGTTTCAGTACGGCTGATGAAATCGTGCGCACTGAATTGATTGGTGCTTACGGCGAGAAAATCGGTCCAGAAGTTCCTCATATTCCATGTTGCTGCCCAAACTTAACACCGCAGTTTGGGCAGCAACATGGAATCTCAGCAACGGCTGGACCGATTTTCTCGCCGTGAGACCAATCAATTCAGTGCACACGATTTCATCAGCCATTCTGAAACTGGTGACCTCAGGTCATCGCAGTGACCTTGTAAATCAAATAGGCAGCAGCGTTTACGCGTGGGGACGTGGAGTCCGCATGTGGACGCGTAGTCCGCGTCCGGTGTGAAGGCGGCCTTAGTCAGCGAGAGGAGTAGACCGTCTCCAGACAGACACGGCAGACACGGCAGACATGGTGGTGCCCCGCTCGCCTCTGGGAGATGCTGGCTGCCCGCTGCCTCGTGTGCCCGGGACTGAACGAGGGCCGGCCGGCCAGCCCGCCGGCCGGCCAGCCCGCCGAGCCCCAGAATAGCACACTTGGAACGGAGGCGGTATGACGCAAAGCGCATCACCACCGGCGGCGCGCCTCTATCGTAAAACTGGACCAAGCCGGGCCTGGCCGCGCCCCGCTGCCCACACGTGTCTGTTGGCCGTCTGTCACACTACCACGGCTGCCAATACACTGCGGGATGCACCCGAGCTGCACAGGCACCAAGCGGCGAGAACGAGATGACTTCTGCTCAAACGGCCGGGGATCACACGATTTGGCCTGATACAGGCGCCAACGCTGAGAGCACTGCAACTCAAAGCTCACATTATACTTCATTAGCGTCAGTTGTCGATTGCGTCCTGACACCATGCCATTGTCAACCAAGGGTCCTGAGCAAACCAATGTTTCTCTTCTGCCAACGATGACACCACTAATAGGCCTCCACTGACACCATCGTTTGTCAGCGACTGTTGCAGCCGACGACAGAATAATATACACCCTAGCGTCACTAATACAACCAGCTACTACCAATAACACAGATATTGTATCACACTCGTCAATCCACCATCCAGGTCATAACTCCTCTAACGTTCAGGCACGGCAGGGGAATCCTGCAAACGATTTTCTCACCTCCTGGCACCGACTTTCAAATGAACCCCGAACAACCTCCCACAGTCCCACATCGACACCGCATCATGCTCCCATCTGAGGTTCGTCCCCTTCCCAGCCCCGTCTGCCGCAGCCCCCTGCTCCCCTCTGAGGTCCGTCCCCTTCCCAGTCCCGTCTGCCGCAGCCCCCTGCTCCCCTCTGAGGGTCCGTCCCCTGCCCAGCCCGTCTGCTACCAGCCCCTGCTTCCCCTTCTGAGGTCCGTACCCCTTTCCCAAAGCCCCGTCTGGCCGCAGCCCCCTGCTCCCCTCGAGGTTCCGTCCCTTCACCAGTCCCGTCTGCCGCAGCCCCTGCTCCCCTCTGAGGTACCGTCCCCTTCCAGCCCCGTTCTTGCTACAGCCCCCCTGCTCCCCTCTTGAGGTCCGTTCCCTTCCCAGCCCGTCCTAGCTACAGCCCCCCTGCTCCCCTCTCAGCGGTCCGTCCCCTTCCAAGCCCCGTCTGCCGCAAGCCCCCTCTCCCCTCCTGAGGTCCGTCCCTTCCCAGCCCCGTCTGCACAGCCCCCTGCTCCCCTTCTGAGTCCGTCCCCCTTCCAGAAAAAACCCCCGTCTGCCGCAGCCCCCTGCTCCCCTCTGAGGTCCGTCCCCTTCCCAGTCCCGTCTGCCGCAGCCCCCTGCTCCCCTCTGAGGTCCGTCCCCTTCCCAGCCCCGTCTGCTACAGCCCCCTGCTCCCCTCTGAGGTCCGTCCCCTTCCCAGCCCCGTCTGCCGCAGCCCCCTGCTCCCCTCTGAGGGTTCCGTCCCCTTCCCAGCCCCCGTCTGCCGCAGCCCTACTGTCCCCCTCTGAGGTCCGTGCCCCTTCCCAGGCCCCGTCTGCCGCAGCCCCTGCCTCCCCTCTGAGTCCTCCCCTTCCCAGGCCCCGTCTGCCGCAAGCCCTCTGCTCCCCTTCTCGAGGTCTGCTCCCCTTCCAGCCCCGTCTGCCGCAGACCCTCGGCTCACCCTCTGAGGTCCGTCCCCTTCCCAGCCCCGTCTGCCGCAGCCCCCTGCTCCCCTCTGAGGGTCCGTCCCCTTCCCAGGCCCCGTCTGCCGTCAGGCCCTCTGTTCCCCTCTGAAGTCTGTCCCCTTCCAGCCCCCGTCTGCCGCAGCCCTCTGCTCCCCGCTCAATGACAGTCTGAGGTCCGTCCTCATCCCCTCCCAGCCCGTCTGCGCAGCCCCTGCTCCCCTTCTGAGGTCCGTCCCCTTCCAGCCCAGTCTGCCGCGCCCTCTGCTCCGCCTCTGAGGTTCCGTCCCTTCCAGCCCCGTCTGCCGCAGCCCCTGCCCCCTCTGATAGTCCTGAGTCCGTCCCCTTCCCAGCCCCGTTCTGAGCCGCAGCCCCCGTGCTCCCTCTGAGGTCCGTACCCCTTCCCAGCCCGTCCTGCGCAGCCCTCTGCTCCCTCTGAGGTCCGTCCTTCCCAGCCCGTCTGCGCAGCCCCATGCTCCCCTCTGAAGTCCGGTCCCCTTCCCAGCCCCGTCTGCCGCAGCCGCCCTGTTCCCTCTGAGTCGCGTCCCCTTCCCAGCCCCGTCTGCGCAGCCCCTGCTCCCATCTGAGGTCCGTCCGCTTCCCAGCCCGTCTGCCGCAGCCACCCTGCTTCCCACTCTGAGGTCCGTCCCTTCCCACCCCGTCTGCCGCAGCCCCTGCTCCCCTCTGAGGTCCTCCCTTCCCAAGCCCCGTCTGCCGCAGCCCCCCTGCTCCCCCTCTGAGGTCCGTCCCCTTCCCAGCCCCGTCTGCCGCAGCCCCCTGCTCCCCTGAGGTCCGTCCCCTTCGCAGCCCTCTGCTCCCATCTGAGGTCCGTCCCCTTCCCAGCCCCGTCTGCCGCAGCCCTCTGCTCCCATCTGAGGTCCGTGTCCCCTTCCAGCCTTGGGGCCGTCTGCCGCAGCCCCCTGCTTCCCTCTGAGGGTCCGTCCGCATTCTCCAGCCCCGTCCTGCCGCAGCCCCCTGCTCCCCTCTGAGGTCCGTCCCTCCCAGCCCCGTCATGCCGCAAGCCCCTGCTCCCATCTGAGGTCCGTCCGCCTTCCAGCCCCGTCCTGGCCGCAGACCCCTGCTCCCCTCTGAAGGTAACGTCCCTTCCCAGCCCCGTCTGCCGCAGCCGACCCCCTGCTCCCTCTGAGGTCCGTCCCTTCCCAGCCCCCGTCATGACTCGGAGAGAGCCGCATGGCAGGGCACCTGGACTCACTACTCCGTTCCGTTCATTTCATGCGGTAGTGGGAACAACGGGTGGTGGATCCTCTCGAGCTTCTTGATCGAGAGAGGCGGCTGGGGATGTGCCTGATCAGGGGCGAGAGCGTACGTGAGGGGCATTGCGTTTGAAGGTTTGGTGGCTCGCTCCATCTCATGGAACGATCCCAGACTCTCGAGTGAGTCTTCATCGACATGACCTGTCAATTTAGTAGCTAGTATGAAACAGAAGGTACGCTTAAAGCCGACGGGCGCGAAGAGCTTGAACGCGGGCAGTCAGTTCCAGTGGAGCTCAGCTCAGACCACACCCGTTGTAGTCCCTAACCGACAGCTTTGTAGTTGACTAATAGTACTGCCTGACGGGGAGTGGGAAAGGGCAAGTCAGAATCAAAGGTACTCGGAGACCACGACACCCCGTGAAGCTCCTCCGAAGCTTGTAGTTTGACAAGTACTGCGACAGGAGGGGAGGGGAGGGGAGTCAGTCGTACTCGAGACCAGGCCACACCCGTGAAGTCCTGGCACGACAGGCATTTGTAGTTGACAAAGTCTGCGACCGGGGGGAGGGGAAGAAGCCGAGATCAGTCGTACATCGGACAAATAACCACAGCCAGACCGTGTAGTTCCTCCGACAGCTTGTAGTTGCGAAAGTACTGCGACGGGGGAGGGGAGGGCAGATCAGTCAGTACTGTCGGACACCAACACCGTTAGGCCTCCCGACAGCTTGTAAGTTGACAAAGTACTGATTCGACGGGGGGAGGGGAGGCAGTCAGAGGTCAGTACTCGGCACACCACACCCGTGTAGTCCTCCGACAGCTTGTAGTGACAAAGTACTGTCGACGGTGGGGAGGGGAGGGCAGTTCAAGTCAGTATCGGACACCAACATGCCGTGTAGTCCTCCGACAGCTTGTACGTGACAAAAGTACTGTCGACGGGGGGAGGGGGAGGGCAGTCAGTCAGTACTCGGAGACCACACCACGTGAGTCCTGACCGACAGCTTGTTAAGTTGACCAAGTTTAACCTTTTGTTCGGTGTTTTTTCGACGGGGGAGGGGAGGGCATCAGTCAGTCCTGCGGACACCAAACCCGTGTAGTCCTCCGACAGCTGTGAGTTTTGACAAAGTACGGGTTCTTTTGGCGCGAACCGGGGGGAGGGGAAGGGGCAGTCAGTCAGTAACTCTCGGAACATCCACACCCGTCTAGTCCACGACCAGGCATGTTTGTAGTTGACAAAGTAAAATCCTTGTTGTTTTCAGCGTAAGATTTGAGTGCGCGAGAGACCTGGGGGGAGGTGGAAGAGGGGCACGATCCCAGTCAGTCTGTTCATCGGCGATGGAAACAGAGTACAGTTCAACCCAAGCGGAGGATGGGAGTCAGACGGAGGATTTGTTTCTGTATTTTGAAAAGTGGTGGTGTTTATGACAAAAGAACACTATGTGGTATATGGTAGTATGAGTCTATGACCCGGAAGTACGGGGGGGCTAGGTTGGTGTAGATGTTCTAGTTAGAATGCGTTATGTTTCGGTGGACTAAAATCCCCGCACCAGCATTCTCGTCGCGGAGGCAGCGCTGGTAGTTGACGAGGGGGGAAACAGAGGAAAAAGAAGACAACGATTATATCACACAGCACTCAGGTGTTCATGGCCCACCATCGGGGACCACTGACAGAGGACAGACAGCTGACAGATGACACCGGTGACAGTCGACAGATGGCACTGATGACAGCTGACAGGGTAAACACAGCACTGGCAGAGGTTCCGGTGCCGAGTCGGCTGACAGCAGTGACACAATGACACATTGTCGGAGACGGTGTAGAAAACGACGCCAATTAATCGAAGGAGCAGACGACCTGAGCCGTTCATCTCAGTACACGACAGACAGCAGCTGCGGTCCAAAGAGACCAGCCGACAATCCCCAGATGCCGGAATCGAGCCCAGCTCCGCACCCAGGGTGCCAGACAAAGCGAAGCGGACAGTGACATGGTATTGTTCTCCACGGGCGGGTTAGGGGTCACAGCGACACAATGGTTGACAATGCCGGCTATTCCGGGCAGCGGTGTATCGAGCCCCGAGGAACGACGAGAAGACCTCCCACTGTGCACTTTTACTTGGCTTCTTGGCTCAACTAGACACGAACACTGGCGGATCTAGGGTTTGAGTTGGGTGGGTGGGGGGATTTCGCTCCGTTTCATCAGCGAAAAAATGTTGACCGGGGGAGGGGGAGATGGCGTCGGGTCGTCAGCGCTAAAGAGTCGTTGACCGGGGGAGCGGATATATTTGTATAGTTATCACTGTTTACATCCAATGCACGAATGCGTGGAGGAGGAGGACACTTGTATTTAATGCTGCCCCATGTTCCTTTGTATGTCTGTGGGGGAAGGTGTATTTCCCCATAATGCCCCTCCCCCTGGATTCGCCCGCGGACACGGAGTGTGAAAGACTCTAAAGGACTTTATTACCAAAAAAAACTGCTGTTTTCGTTATTTACATATTTCCTTTCAGAATACTCGCTAAAGTTTCTGTCCTACGTACAGACGCGTATTTTCAAAGCCAAGGCAATGCGTCCGCCGGCACAACAGTCGTCTCCAGCAGCGTTCGAGACGAAGCACCTGCGACGTCTCCCTCCCCTGCTGACCACCGGCGGCCAACGAAAATACAGCAGCGCGCGAGGCAGTGAGTCAGTTCCGGCCGAGAGATTCACCGGACCGAACCGCTGCCGCTCATCATCTCACTGCTCTGACGTATCCCGTGTCGTCTCTGACGGTCTCGAGCGGTCACGGTCGCGACCTCGGCGGCCCCGTCGCAGCCGTCAGTCGGCGAATTTGAGGCCGTCAGTTCAGCCGGCGTGACGCGGTCCGAGGCAACCGAGTCACCGATCCGGCTGGCAACAGGTGACCGAGTCACCGACCGAGCTGGCAACAGGTGACCTGTCACCGAGCGGCCGACAAGGAGTCGCCTCGGAAACTAACCCACCGGTTCACCGACTGACTAAGTGAGGAGATGATTTGTATCGGTGACGGAGTGAGGCGTCCTGCCGTGACCGTGAGGCCGCCGAGAGTGGGACGCGGCTGTGAGGTACGGAGCCTGCACGAGTCCGATACAAACCGACAACCAGAGAGAACCAGTGGTGTGTAATAGACGCACAGAAAGTGATACGCGTTATAGAATAGCTACACCACCACAGGTCACAGAAATAGATACACTACAGAGAATGCAGCAGCGTCTTATAGTGGACCGCGTCGCGCTTTCTCTGGACTGGACATCACAGGCTGGTTATAGTGGACCGCGTCGCGCTTTCTCTGGACTGGACATCACAGGCTGGTCACAATCCACATTTCGCACATGCTACCGACAG
>VOPJ01002654.1:1024443-1110663 GCA_014673585.1 Semibalanus balanoides
GCCGGCTGCACGACGGCCACCAGGGCGTTGACCGAACAAAGCGGCGGGCTCGGCAGTGCGTATACTGGCCGAACATCGACGCTGACATCGCTAACACCGTAGGATCATGCCAGTCGTGTCAAAAACGCCTGCCCAGCCAGCAAAAGGAGCCACTTCAGTCCACCCGCACACCGTCTCGTGCGTTCGAGTCAGTGTCGACGGACTTTTTCTCCCACGCAGGACGTACCTACCTGGTTTACGTGGACCGGCTTTCGGGATGGCCAGCAGTGGTCGACTGCTCTCGAGAAGCCACCGCCCGCACTCTGATTCGCGCGCTGAGGTGTTTATTCTCAAGCACCGGCGTGCCAACAGTGCTCCGCAGTGATGGAGGGCCCCAGTTTGCAGCGCGCGTCACCCGTGACTTTTTTCAGCGGTGGGACATCAAACATGAGATTTCGACACCCCACTACCCCCAATCAAACGGACACGCGGAAGCAGCTGTCAAAACGGTGAAGAAGCTGATACAGAAGGTCACGGTAGCCGGTGACCTGGACACCGACGCGTACGCCAGAGGACTGCTAGAGCTGCGCAACACGCCCGGGGCAGATGGCCGGTCACCCGCTCAGGTCGTATACGGGCACCCTTTGCGGTCGGCGGTCCCGGCACATCATCGGTCATTCGCTCCAAATCACCAGGCCGCCACTGACGCCTGCGACAAACGGGCAACTGTCACTGCCGCCGCCGCCCAGGAGCGCTACGACGCAAGTGCCAAGCCGCTGCGCCCCCTTAAGATGGGGGCCACTCGTCGCGGTAAAGATCGAACCGCACCGGCCTGTGGGACAGGCAGGGAAAAATAGTCGCGGTGGGATATCGCCGTGACTATTAAATCAAGTTCCCAAGCGGTCGCATACTGTGGAGAAACCGCCGCTTCGTCCCTTTGTGGCGCCCACTAGCAGTCGCCCCAGCTGGCGTCGCTCGCCCCAGTCAGTCGCTGAGCCGCGACCTTCACCCAGTACACCAGGTGCTGTTCAGCGGGTGCCTGCGGTAAACGCTGCGGTCGCTGCGGCCGCGCAGAGATTTAGGCTCCGCCCACTACTCATCAGTCACACGAGGAGTGCGCGCCATGAACCACAAAGCTGCGGCTCTCTGCGGCGCGGACCGGCGGTTCGCTGCGGCTGGACTTTTCCGGCCGCGAGGATCGCTGGCGGCCGCGCCGTGTGACGTCATACTTACACCCATCCCCACCGTCCGTCTACCCCACGCCTGCTTGCCGCGCGGGCCGCAGCGACCGCAGAGATTGCGGCACCCGTGAAAGGCCCAGCTACAACAGCCCCCAGTTCATGGTCCGTCCGACCCCGGTGACAGGGCCATCGCCTCGCCGTAGTCAACGGACCCGCGGCCAGCCGCGCTGATGGTCACTCACGTGCGGCCTTCGTTACGGGCCCCATAAAACGATTAGATCCGTGCCGCGCGTCGTCAGTCGCGAAACGTTGGTTTGCGTGGGTACGTCGTAAACACGGGTGCTGCGCAATCCCAATACGGAACGTACGGTCGGGGGAGGGAGGGAGAGGAGGGAGTGTGGTGTTGTGCTGTCCCTAACGTAGTTGCTCTTCCCTCGTCTTCCCCATGTTCCCACATGGGGAGGCGGGGACCCCAGATGTGGGCTGCCCCGCTCCCGTCGTTGGGCTCGAGACCTAATACAGTGAACACGTGCAGCCGCTCTCTGAAACTGAACAATACCAGCAAATGACATGCGCCCGTTTCACAGAAACAGGGAGATGTTATTTAAACTTAATGAGCGTAATGTAATGAACGTGTAACGTAATGTAATGAAATTGCACTAGTGCTCTCAATTCATGAATTCAGATTGAAGCCATCAGGTATGAATACGAAAACCGAAAGGCACCAGACTATTTCGAACGTCCTATTGGTTTTTAGACATGTGTATTTCCCCGGGTACTAACGTCGTCTTCCAGGCAATTCATATGTCGATTTAATGCATCGAAATAGTTACAGTTTCCTCGCCATAAGAGAGGAAGATGGCCGTTTTGCCTTGATCACTGGACCCAGCGAATATAAATAATAATAGCTGCCCAGCGTAGGCACCCATAGCCCCACAATCCCAGCCAGCAACAGCTGATAATGCCTCTACCTACTCCGCACCGCAGCAGGCGCAGCCATATTTAACTCACCTGAGTCTCGCACGGTGTAGACGAAGCTGTCCCGGCACGCCGTGGTACCGTCCGCCTCCTCCGTCAGCACGTAGGCCACCTCGCGGCGGTGCAGTTTCCCTGGCGACACACGGGGAAGGCAGCAGGGGCCAGGTGTGTCAGAGGTACGTGTGGTACCGCGCGGCCAGCGCCGGCAGTCGGTATGTCCGGTATGCGGCGCTCCCCGCCACCACTGCCGCCACCGCGCCACCACTGCCGCCACCGCGCCACCAGCGCGCCGATTACTGTTTTCTCATTGTTTGTTTAGCGGCGCTGTTGCTGGGAATGATGGATCCGCCGGCCGGTACAATCCGTAATTCAATTGTAGAATTGGATTGGTGAAGTGAAGCACGGAGCCGGAGGTGTGTAGAGGAGCCGGCATCCGATACGGTTCCGGGTGATCACCGGCCGGAGGGACTGCACTGGCACTGGGAGGGGTGTGGGAGTAGACTCGGGACGGGGGCCAGTAGGAGGGACTGGACTTGGGACGAGGGAGGCTGGGTGTGTGGGAGTAGACTCGGGACGGGGCCAGTAGGAGGGACGAGGGACGAGGGAGGCTGGGGCTGGTGGCCTCAGGCCGGGTGGGAGTCGGATGGGGCTGTCGGTAACGCTAGCACTATAGTTGGTGCAGCAGCCAACAGGTCATTTGGTGGGGCACCGAATACAGCTTGTGCATAAACCTACGTCCTACAGGCATACCTGTTTTGATTTAACTAACCCCAAAAGATAAATGCTTTAAAACTCATCGTGACTAGATATTTGAACGAGCCGTAAAAATGTCAGGAAGCAAATACATTTATCCTATCAGATAGTGAGGTGAGAACCCTCTATAACCTGCTGCATCCGACACTACCGCATTCCCCGATCACGCCCCACACCACCCCTGCCGGCGAGTTGATTAATTCCCGGCCTGATCAGAGCTGCCGTTATACCCAGTGATTTCCACGGGGGCGGCGTATCGGTGGCGGCGGGGCCGCGGCCACATCTAGAGACCGGCGGCGGGGAGCGATTACAGCGGCGCTGGGCGGGCCGGCAGGAGGCCGTACACGTGCGGAGCCGCGGAGTCGGGCACAGCGCCGTCAGGTCAGGCATGGAGCGGGGTCGGAGTCTCAGGGTGCCGAGAGAGGGGCGGGGCCGTACTATAGTAACCCGGGCTGGCGGTCATTACCAGCCGGGAATTGACCGGCTCCTCTGCGATGCCGTCGAGGTGTTACGGAGAGATTGTATCACGACACGGAGGGGGAGTGTAAACGACTCCGACGCCGCCGAGGTGTTACGGAGAGATTGTATCACGACACGGAGGGGGAGTGTAAACGACTCCGACACCGCGGCGGTGATAATTGGGCGTCCGTTACAACAGTTAGCCACGCCCCCTCTGAAGAAGTTGAAAAGCTAAAGTTCCAATTAATTACTGGTAACTGGTATGTTAACGGTCATATGATCATGTTTACAAATGTGGTGGGTTCGAACTCCGAGTTAACTGAAGATGTTAAATTGTTGGGATGCCTTCTGAATTATCGACACCGGTATCAACGTTTCCACTTTGCTGAAATGCTGATTGTCTTGTTTTCTGTAAATAATTCAAAGGAACACACACAAAATGTTCTGATAACTTTATGTGTGACAATTAAAACTATGAAAAGATTAAACGCCAATAGATTCACCAGTGATTAAATCTCCGATTCCCTTCTGGTGACTGCTCTTCAGCACCTCAGTCCACAGCGGCTGTCTCACCCTGTGTGAAGTTGGTGACGGTCTGGTTGGTGGTGAGGTCCACCAGTGAGCCAGCCTCCGGTCCGACGGTGACCTCCATCACCAGCAGCTCCTCCGCCGAGTCCGGGTCGCTGAAGCGCAGGTGCGCCGCTCCCAGGCGCACCCCGCGCCGGCCGCCGGGCAGCTGCTGCAGCGCCGTCACAGCCCGGGACAGCTCGGCCACCGGCGGCCGGTCATCCACAGCCATCACGCGGATGTCGAGCTGCGTGGGCAGCCGCGTGCCGCGCGCCGTGTCCGGGTACACGTAGTACATCTCATCGGCGCCGTCCGACACGACGAACCGGAACATGTCGCTGTGCGCCCGCCGGCCGCCGCCGTGCCGGTACGAAGAATCATGTTGCGGTCCAGGTCGCGCTGGCTCCACTCGCGCACCGGCCGGCTTGGTTGAACAGGAGGAGGCGGTGCCCGCGGCGGCTTCCACCACGCGGTCAGCAGATCGCTCGGCGGGCGTGTCGCGATCGTCCAGCTTCAGCTCGAACGGCGTGATGGTGCGCTCGGCGCCCTCCGTCACGCGCACCTCCTCCTTGAACAGCACCGGCCGCTTGTTGTCCACCGGCAGCAGCGAGATGCGGAACGTGCGCGCCACCGCGTGCACGCCGTCACTGACGGCGAACTCGAAGCTGTCGGCGCGCTGCTCGTGCTGCGGGTGGTGGACGTAGCGGACCCGTCCAGCAGCCAGCTGCAGCTGCGTGAAGCCGGCCAGCGGCTGGCCCGGGCTGCCGGCCAGCTCCAGGTGACCCCGGCTCGGCGGCCGCGTCAGCCGGTACTCCAGCCGGGCATCCTCGCTGTCAGCGTCGCTGCTGCTGAGCACGTCTGTGGTGAGCACGGCGGTGCCGCCCTCGGGCAGCCCCAGGCCGCGGCTCACCGTGCGCGGGTAGGCGCTGTCTCCGACGGCCACCGAGACCAGCAGCTGCCGGTCCAGCAGCAGGTTGGTGCCGTCGCTGACGTCGAACCTGACCGCGTCCTCGGCTGTCGTGTCTGCCCCGGCGTGTGTGTAGCGCAGAGCCGCCGCGTCCAGCTGCGGCTGGGTGAAGGTGTCGCCCGCTCCGAGCGCGGCGCCGGCCAGCGTCAGCGAGCCGTGCCGCGGCGGCGCGCGCACCACGAACACTAGCGCCGCCGCCGGCGTGTCCAGGTCGGTGGCGCGCAGCTCGCGGGAGGAGAGCGTGGCGGAGCCGCCAGCCGGTACCCGCAGGCCGCGGTTCACCGCCAGCGTCGGCACCTCGTCATCGACGGGCACCACCTGGACCGTGACCCGGCCCTCCACGGCGTGCGCCGCGTGGCCGTCCTCCAGCCGGAAGTCGAAGCCGTCAGAGGTCGTCTCCGAGTCGTCGTGGGAGTAGACCAGCGCCATCTGGCCGCGGAGCTCGTCGGCGGAGAAGCTGCGGGCCGGCTCGCCACGCAGCAGGAGGCGGCCGTGCTCCGGCGGGGAGGTCACCAGGAACGTAAGCCGGTCGGCAGGCAGGTCAGCGTCGGCGGCCGACAGCAGCGACGAGTCGATGGCCAGGTCGCCACCCTCCAGCACCACCAGCTCGTGCAGCAGCGGGCGGGGCCGCTCGTCGTTACTGGGCCGGATCAGGACGAGGACGGTGGCTGGCTCAGATGGGCCCACGCCGTCCGAGCAGCGTACCGTCAGGTTGTCAGAGCGTGGCTCCACGCCCTGGTGCACGCTCTGGACGTAGCGCAGCGCGCCGCTGGTCAGCTCGGCGACGGAGAAGGCGGTGACGGGCCCGGCGCGGCGGATCTCCGAGCCAGCCGGCGGCGCCGAGCTCTCCAGGTAGCCGACTCGGGGCCGCTCGGTGACGACGCAGTTGAGCCGCTCGGCTGGCGTGTCCGCGTCGGACACGGCCAGCAGCTCGGTCGGCAGCGGTGCCCACGAGCCCTCGTCCACGTACAGCACGCCGTCCCCGGCCGTCAGTACCGGCCGTAGGCTGTCGACGGGCCGGACGGTGACGGTGACTGAGATGTGATCGACAGCCTCGCTGCTGAGGTCGGACAGGGTCAGGGAGAAGGCGTCGGCGGCGGGGCGGGGTCCGATCTCGGCGCCACTGTGTCCGGTACGTCACGGCGCCGCGGTCCAGGTCGGGCGCCGTGAACCGGCCCGTCCGCTGGCCGTCCAGAGTCACAGTGCCGGCCGACGGTCCGTCCGACACGAGGAACGTCAGCTGCGCGCGGTCCGAGTCCGGGTCGGCCGCCGGCAGCAGGTCGGCCGTCAGCGCCGCACTGCCGCCCTCATCGACAGTGAGCCGCACATCGCCCCGGCCAGCGCGCGCGGCGGCTTGGTCGTCCACGGCGGAGACGGTGATGGGGAACACGGCCGGCACGCTCCGGCGGCCGTCAGACACGTCAAACTTGAGCCGGTCCTCGCCGCTCTCCGAGCCGTCGTGGATGTACATCACCCGTCCGCCGGTCAGACTGCCCCGTCCGAACTGTCCGCCGAGACTGAGGTTCCGGCCGTCCACACTGAGCACGCCGTGCAGCGGCGCGGCGGTGACGACGAACCGCAGCTCCTCTGCCGGTGTGTCGTCGTCCCGCGCGTCCAGCAGGTCTGCGGTGATGACGGCGCCGCCGTCCTCGGCCACGGTCAGGCCGCGGCTGGTGACGCGCGGCGGTAGGTCGTCCACGGGCGTCACGAACACGGTCAGCAGCTGGCCCCGCAGCGTGTTGCCCGCCGCGTCCGACACGCTGAAGTCCAGCTGCAGCACGCGCGGCACCAGGCCGAGCTCGCCGGCCGCCGGACGGAACGCCACCTTGTGGTGGTTCACCTGCGCCTGCGTGAAGTTGGTGACGCGCTGCTCAGGCCGCTCGGTCAGCACCAGGTAGCCGGGGGCGGGGGCGGGGGCGGCGCCAGGCGGCGGTGGCGGCCGCACGCCGTCCATCTCCCGTGCCGGCGCCGTCACCACCATCAGGACCCGGTCCGGCGGCGAGTCGGCGTCCTCGTAACTGATCGCGGCCCGGTCTATCGGCTTCAGCTGGCCCTCGTACACTACCATGGAGAGGGAGGCGCCGGACGTCAGCGCCGGCGGCGCGTCGTCCACCGGCAACACCGTCACCGTCAGCGTCTGGCGGGGGGAGCGGTTCGGCGGCACGGCGGCGTCCCGCACCGTGAACGCCACGCGCTCCGTGTGAACGCCGGGCCGCGGCGGTCCCGTGTGCCGGTAGAACAGCCGGCCGTCCTGCAGGTCGGCCTGCGTCCAGCTGGCGACGGTCCGCTCGTACATGCCGTCCACCAGCCGCCAGTCGGCGCTGCTCACCGCGCCCTCCTTGCTGGCGCTCTGCAGCAGGAACACGCCCTCTCCGCCGGCCGGCTCCGTCAGCTCGAAGGTCAGCTGCCGCTCCGGACTGTCCACGTCGGCAGCGGCCAGCAGCCGCAGCGCCAGGCGCAGCTGCTGGCCGCGGTGCACGGTGAGCCCCGTGTTGGCCGTCACCAGCGGCGGCTGGTCGTCCTCCGGGAACACGGTCACCGCCAGCACGAACAGCACCTGGCTCTGGCCGTCGGAGGCGCGCAACAGCACGTTGTCGCTGGTGGTGTCGCTGCCGTCGTGCTGATACACGATCATACCGGTGTCGAGGTCGGCGGGAGAGAAGCGGCTGACGGCGGCGCCGAGCAACAGCAGCCGACCGTGCCGCAGGCCGTCCACCACCTCCAGCGACACCTCGGCCAAGTTGTCCTCGTCGGTGACCTCCAGGTTGGCGGCGCTCAGCAGCCGCCGGCTCTGGCCCTCGAACAGCGACAGACCCGTGTTGCGCGTCACCACCGGCGAGCGCGTGTTGATCGGGTGCACCACGATGCTGAGGGTGAACGCCTCCGACGTCAGTCCGTCCCCGTCCACCACCTGCAGACCCAGCTGGAAGAGGCGGCGGCGCTGGGAGCGCGCGCTGGGCGGCTGGTAGCTGACCTTGAGGTCGGCGAGGTCGCGCTGCAGGAACGAGTGCAGCGGCGCGTCCGGGTCGTCAGTGGAGAACAGCCGGCCGTCGCCGTAGCCCAGCGGCATCGTCACGTTAAACACCAGCTCCTCAGCCGCAGTCTCGGCGTCCGCGGCCCGCAGCGCGGCCGGCCGCAGCGGCGTCGGCGCACCCTGCCGCACGTCCAGCGTCATCTGCACGCTGCCGGCCAGCTGCGGCGGCGTGTTCCGCCGGCCGCCGTCAATGTGCACCGGCACCTGGAAATGCTCCCGGCGGAGGAGGCTGCCGTCGGCGCCGTGCGTCTCCGCCGCCAGCGCCAGGAAGTCGAGATCGGCGGCGGCCGGGCCGCCGTGTCGGTACTGTATCGCCGCCGCAGCCAGCTCGTCACAGGCCACCCGGCCGGCGTCCCCCAGCTGGGTGACGACGGCGCCGTGCCGCGGCAGGCCGATGCCGTCCAGCAGCGTCAGCTCACACCGCTCTCCGTCGGCCACCTGCAGCCGGAGCTGCTGTGAGCTGAGCGGCGGAGACAGGCCGCCCGGCGCCGCCACCAGCAGCGGCAGGATCTCCCTGACGATGGCGCGCTCGGCGGCGGCGAACCTCACCTCCAGCGTCAGCGGCACGATGGCAGTGTCCTCGGCAGAGTCGTAACGCACCAGCAGCGTGACGCGCTCCCACTCGGGCTGCGGCGCGCCGTAGTGGGTGTACGCCACCTCACCGGCGGCGAACTGACAGTCGAACTCGTCCGGCTGCAGCCGTCCCGGGGCGCGGCCGGCCGGCGCGGGGATCACCCGCACCCGGCACCGGTCGCCCGGCGGAACCCAGAGCGCCAGCTCCGTGACCGGGTCGAGCGCGTGCCGGCCGCCCAGCGGCACCGTGATGGCGTGCTTCGACTGCACCACGTCCTGCTCGTTCAGGTAGTCGAACGCGCCGGCGAAGCTGTAGTCAGCGTAGTAGTCATCGGCGTACGAGTCAGCCAAGGCTAGGACAGAGGTCGAGATGGGCGCTGAAGCGGCGGCCGGAGCGGCCACACAGGCGGTGAGGACGACCACGACGGCCAGGACGGCCGCGCGCGGCCCGCACATGACCGGTACTCACCGCTGACGGACGGTACGGAGAGCACTCACCGTGGGTCGGACGGCGGCCGAGTGGCGCCGAGAGAGGGAGCGGGCGGCTCCTCCAGCCGGGCCGGGCGGCGGCACACCAGATGCCAGCACCGAGCGCAGAACGATGACAAAGAGCAGCAGACGCGGAGAGACACGGCGCAGAAGCGACCAGCGAGACTCCCCTGAGCTGTGTTGACAGCGGAGACGACGGATCAGCCCGCGGCCGTCAGCCAGACAGCTCCTGCTGGCCAGTCAGACCGGCAGACCTGACAGGTCAGATCTGTCTCAGGCTGCCGACAGACCCTGTCCAGACAGACCAGTCGGCAGTGATCGGTCAGACGACAGTCGGCGAGGCCTGCTGGCGAACGAATGAACGCTGCCGCACCGCGCCGGCAAATCATTCCTCCCGGTGCGAACCTTCTCCGGCAGGGATGCCGCCGGCCGGCACCGCCAGGTGGCAGTGGGGAGACCCGCCGCCGCCGCTGTCAGCAGGCGGCCACCAGAGGGCGGCGCCACAGACCCGCACCACGATCAGCTGCTATTTGCGAAGATGTTCAGCCTCAAGTGATGTGCAACGGAAATGCTTTTGAGCAGTCTGCAGATTCTCTGAATGGTGATACTGATGCTAAAAACTTTGGAATATTACCGATTCCTTAGTCCAGGTGTAGAACAACAATTTAATCAACCCATACCCAGCAGTATCAATGAAATTAGCTAATAAAGCGGTTACTACCATTTACCGATGCCTCATTTTGAGATTAATACTGGCATTTTTCGTTTCGCCAGTGAGTGGTGACGCTCCGCTTCAACCTCAACCTAAAAATACGATCGCCTATCTCGAGCCGTCGCGAGAATGTAGTGATCGGAAGCGTGGATATTTCAGACGGAGGGAAGCCGTTTATGGCGCGCTCATTCATGAATATTTACGTTGTGGTAAGTTTCACAGTCCATCACATTATCAGCGACACATCTCTCAGAATGGTGAAGGCCAAGTCGTCCAGTGCTGATGACAGCACTGTTCACACGTAAACATGGCTCCATTTATGGTGCCGGCCGGGGTCGGGACGATGAGAACGAATCGAAGAAACATATCACCCACCTTCGAATGGAGAAATGGGCAGACCGGAACGATGAGGCGATAATGTACTTCATTTCTGCCAGACTGTCTGTACTGTGAAGTTGACAGTCGTTTGCCAGTGTTTATCTTCAGATCTGAGATCCGTCACATTCGCACGGCGGTTCGGTGCCGTGTGATGAAGGGCCCTCAGCTTCAGAGCCTGTCTTAGCCGTGTCGGTGCCGTGGGTCGCTGTGCTGCGGATTCTGCCTAAAACCGGGCTTATTCAGACAGTTCTGACATTTGAGCTTCAGTTCGGATTTGAAGCACACATAGTTTGCGGATAGACTGACGGACCAATCTCCGGACAAACGAATTATGAAGAGGAACAACAACTCGGAAATGTAACCAGGGCCTCCTCTAACATGTACTGGGGGGGGGGGCTGCAGCCCCCCCCCCCAGTGAAGCCGCCAGCCCCCCATCGAACGAATCGGGTCACTGGGGGCAGATAAATGTCATCGTGTATGTATAAAAAACGACAAACCCAATTCGGCGAAATCAATAAAACTCATTGAACGCAGATATAAAAAGAAAAATGACTGTTAACTTAGGAATAAACTCGATGGAATTGCTAAAGCATACCACTAGGTTTAGTGCGGAAAAATACCCATTCCAACTATTGTTCTGACAAGTAGCAATTTTCGCGCTTTATCCTCTCCTGAAGTTAAGTGGCATGTTTGGTATGGGGCCGCCGGGCTTTGATTTGTGAATGCTGACTGATCGGCTGCAATTTTTCACAAAACTTTGTTTCGAACCATTGGCGGCGATTGTAGTTTCAGGCGGGGTTTTGGGGGGGGGGGGGGCAAAGCAATCTCCTAGGCGTCAGGACTTATTTTTAGACTGCCGGCCCTTTCATATGTCAGCCGGTCAGAGGCCTAAGGAAGCCATGGGTGGGTCTTCATAAGGTATTTCAACTGGTCAGAGAAGAGGTCCTTGCCCAAGCTTTTTACAGTGCCCTGGGTCCTGGGGTCCTATACCCTCAGTGACTGGTCATATGTACTCGGCCGGTCTGAGAAGGTATTTCACAGACCTACCCGAGAGCTTTGTCCAAAGAGTCCAGAACGGTCACAGACACAATAATTTCGTACCGACCTAAGAAGGCCCTCGGCTTGTGTAAGGGTTTTTTTATAGGTAGCCCTCCAGAGCTGTGTAGGACAGTTTGAAGAGTCCCTGGGCCAGTCTAGAGGGCCATAGCTAAGTCTGAGAGACTGGCTGATCCGAGACGTATATTGCAAATTGAGTGCGCCCTTTGTTGGTTCAGAGTCTCTTAGTTCGTTGAAAGGGCCTCGGTCGGGTCTGAGACCGGCTTCTGTCGAACCTGAAAGGCCGATCTGAAGGTCCTCTTCAGACCTCAAGGGGTCCTAAGGCCGAGAGCCTTTTGTTGGTCTGAGAGGGAACTGAAAGTTCTGGTAACAATACTGACAATACACTAATCAACAAATACTGGCCAAAAGTAATGAGGGGAAGGCAAAATAGATCCCCACCGTAGTCACATCTATTTAAGTTAAACTGATCCATGGCCGAACGAAATTTCTGTAGTTCATAGTTTTGGTTTGGTCTTTCAAGGTTCCAGTGCTAGGTGTGTGGATCGAACCCAGGGAACGGTGGAAGGGGAGGAGGGGACTGCAGTCCCACGCCCAAACCATGGGGGAGAGCAAACATAACTTTTTTTTTCCCCATAAAAATCTCAAGCGGGACCGGCAAAGGTTATATATTTGTATAGAATAAACCCTGGTTAGTAAGGCTATAGCGTAAGGTCACATCAGGCCATTGGATAAGAGGCAAGGCATTCTTAGACCAGCACGAGCGTCGTTAAGACCGTCGAGACACATAGTTAGAGGGTGGGGGTCATTGGGGTGGGGGTGGCCTGAGGTCCGCCTCAAAACGCATAAAATTCGATCGGAAACTAACAATTACTGATAGAAATACAACTCTAACACCTTGTAAACGGAGAAGGAAATTCTTTTTAACTCAGTCCTTAATGGACACATGAGCGAAATCCGACTAGTTTGTACATTGTGTACACTGTTTTATATTTGCCACAATTTTTTTTTGAACCGTTTATGGATCCACCAGTTGGCATCTCCAGGCCTACCCATGAGCTTGGTCAAAGAAGTCCCAGACGGGTCACAAATAATTCGACCCGCCTAAAAAGGCCCTCTAGGCCCGAGCGCTAATCAATTCAATTTGAAGTCGATTTCGAATAACACCAGACCTCCTGTCAATCAACTGTTTCTGAACATGGTATTTGTGGTATAACATATTCCGAAAAATATAACCATTCATTAAAAATATGAGGCTTTGAGGACTTAAAATAACTTAGTATATATACGATGTGGACTTTCACAGTGAATGTGCGTAAAGGACTTGAGTCGGGAAACTTTAACCTGCGCCCTGGGGGCCTCCGAACAACTTTCGACATGGTGGGGGTCAACAAGACCCCACTTACTCAAAACGAAAAAGAAAATAGAAAGACGCGGAAAAAACGTTTTAAGCTCCACATGTGTAACATTAGAGGTTACAGGGAATATTTTTTGGCTATGGTCAATATTTGAGGTCGTCAGAGGTCATCAAGGGTGGAAACTTTCTCAGTTTTAGGACTTCACTCGAACAACCCAGTATATTGTGAACTATGATACTGGAAACAATGAAACAAATCGAAAGCTCAAGCAAAAAATGTAATAAAGTGGTGTCATCAAAATTGAGCTCAGATCAAAAGTTTGATGCTCTAAGAGGTCATCAAGTCAAAAATTCAGTTTTTAGTATAATTTTTCCTGAATATTTTTTTCCCTAAAATGTAAGATAAATGCATTAACACCAATCGTGTAGTCTCAAACGATGCACTTTGAAAAATATATTGGTGACCTGGTAAGATCAATCTCAAAATTGCCTAAGGTCAAGGTCATTTGGTGACCGGTTAGTCAGCTGCAATATGGGCGAACGCGGCAGACAAAGACGAACACAGTGGTGTCCACTTTGTCCCTATCTCTTGTATAGTCAAGCGTATAGCAAATCATTGGCTGAATGACCTCAGATGACCTTGTCGAATCACTGACAGCAATTTCCACCTTGGTCATCCCAGAATGGCTAAAAATAACATGATTCTGGAATGTTTAGCTTATCCAAGCATTTTTCTGTTAGGAAGCATTTTGTTTATTTTCCCGCTCACATATAATGGGGAGGTCAGGAAGTTGACTGACCTTAAGGTCACCGATGAGCAAAAAATTCCGAGATAAATCAATTGTAGGTATTTATGAATCTTATGAAATCCTGCAAGTTTCAAATTTTGTCAACAAAAACCTGTTTGCTTTGGCACATCACAAATATTTTTGAACCGGTAAGGTCACTTGACGTTTGACTTGTTGACCTGCCTGTGATGAACTGAAGTCAATGAAAAATTGACAGGAGTGTGGTGAAATTGAGTACAAACAGCTTACAAAATTTAGTGGCGCTGCGCGCGGCCGTTTTTTCCGCTATTCCCGGAAAAACCCAAGTCAAAATACCCCCACCAGGGCGAATGGTTAAACACCGGCTTATAACTTCCAATTCAATATGCCCGTGACTTTTTTAAGTATTAAGTATGCTTTAACCGTGTCATTTATTTTGCAATATTCGATGGAATAGTATCACTTCAAATGCGTATCGATGAGACCAAACACATTAGTGAAATCGGTTTACCTCTACGATGCCTCCATCAAAAGTTATTCCTTTAAAGTATTCGTCTATTTGTAAATATTTCAACTTAATGGATAAGTTTGACCTACTATTGACCTGAGGTAAATTAGTGAACGCAGTTTAGCAACAGAAAATAATATTATCTTTCGAACCGTTTTGGTCGCGTGCTACTCTTTTAGTAATCGTGATAGAGACGGTTAAGCAAAGGCACTCATAATAGTCAAATTGACCCTTTCTGTGACCGTCAATATTACTTGACCCTCAAACAATAACAGCACTATACTCGATTACTTGTCTCGGGTTATCTAACAGCATTTTTACTTTCGGCTTGCCCATCATTGAAATCTGCGTGCCCCCCCCCACAGTGAATTCCTTCAGGAGGGCCGAATGTAACTCGGAAAAGCCGGAAGCACTGGTCGGAAGTCAACAAGTTTATATTTGTTTGTCCTTGATATTGCTGCCACATGTGGTCGCTGGTCCATGCTGCCAATTCAGGGAAAAGCAAATAAACTTCATGACTTTTGTGATATAAAGGAATCATGACTGAGACAAAATTGCAATAACCGGAAAACGATAACTCAGTGAGTGGTTGACCATATAAATGCCAGCTGGCAGACGTTAAAGTACCTACTTATCAGCCTCAATTGTGGACTGTGGTTATATTTGAAACACTTTGATCTGACCGTCTCTGTTCACGGGGATTTAGATGCAATGCCGCTAATGCTCGTTTTCACGTTGCTCAATGTATTGTATTTATTTGAAGCGGATTGGATTTGTTATGATTTTGTCTGGCTCTTCAGAGGTTCTGTTCTTTAGCAGATGGGACTACCCTAGCTGTGTCCACGCACTTCTGTCGGGATCTCGATCCAATATCCGATAGACGAGCCTCACTGGTTAACGAGTAACGACCCACGCACGGTCATATAATGAAGCCTGAAGGCGGGTGAACTGTAGGCGATTTCAGGCGGCTGTAAGGTGTGACTCCCTAAATCAGCTGTGTGCCGCTAGCTGGCCCGTGCCGGCGCCACGGCCGGGGTGGGAGCTGTCTTCCCTGTCTGTTCTTTACTGCTGCCGACAATGGGCGGGGGCGGGCTGGCCGCGGTCGGACTGGATCGGGGGCGGGACCCGGCGGCAGCTGCCGGTAACAAGCTGGGAGCCGCCGCCGCCGGGTGGTAATGAGCGAACTACAGCCTCCCTGCCGCCGCCGCCCGCCCACCAGACACGGAGCGAGCCTCCAGATACTCACACAGAGCGAGGCGGGGCTTAGAGCAGGGGCGTCGCCACCGAGGGGAGCCTGGGGGAGTCCGAGGCACTCCCCAGGTGCACTCAAAACCCTTTTTCGGCGCCCCCAAGTTTACAAGGATTTTAACATTAGGCCTATGGCGCCGGCTCCCCCAGAACCCTCGCTGGCTCCCCCATATCCCTGGTTGGCCCCCTCACTCGAAAGATTGCGGCGACGTCCCTGGTTTAGAGCAAGCTATATTTTCTAACAGGTTGCGGACGGTTTAAACGTTCGGATTATAATTCCCTTGATCTAGCAAGATACAAAATCCTCCAGCTGCTGGTAAAGAGGCAGAACGGGCAGGTGAAACAATCCCGACGACGTCGCGCATAGAACCCTACTAAATACCAGGGCAATCGACAGCGATAAATCAGTAACACCGAAGCGTGAAAACACTGCCCGGGCTTGTTTAACCCCCGCCCACCAATTATATCTGCGGCGATTATAAACGCAGAGCCGCTCCGCCGTCCCCCCCCCGCTCCCTCACAGATGCCAGGCGGGGGGAGCGACTCGCTCCCAACACTCCTGCCATCACCAATCAACGACCAGTTATCCCCGATCACCTCCAGTATCACCCCTCCAATCACCGGAGCGGGGTCCATCAGCGCCGGGCCGAGTTATACCGGCGGTTATCTGCGGTAGATCAGCCGGCCGATTAGAGCTGATCGGGTCTGTTGGTGACCACCCACCTGCGGGTAATCAGACGGAGGGGGCCAGTTCACACCCCGCCGCCGCGCCGGTACGTAGTCTACGTACCGGGCAGGATGGGCGGAGTAATGGATCAGGGCCGCGCCACAGTTTATCGTGTTTGTGATGCAGATTGAATCCGACCGTGAGATGGTTCCGGGCATTGATCGTCCGAGATTGCTCTGGTTACTTTTCGAACAAGACTATGCGAGAGGGAATGCGAGCGAGATCCGCCGTGCAATGCAAGGCAGAACTATGGAAGTTTTCCTCCCTCGTCAATCGTTTAATGTGGCCTGTTTCAGCAAATATATCCCCAGGTCCAAATGAAATGAAAATCAACGAAAAAACCGCAGATATTAACACCGTACATTTCGTTTTGACAATGTCTGCCGTTGCAGCTGATGTCTGCGTGCTGCATCTCAGCGTGGCGTTTCGTCGCCGGACTCTGGACTCGTGACGTTTCGTCGCCGGACTCTGGACTCGTGGCGTTTTGTCGCCGGACTCTGGTGATGCCCGTACTGACGTGCCGTCAGTCTCTCACTCGGCGGCCACAGCTGCCAGGGGTCGACGGAGTGACATTTATTGCACTAGGTAACAAGAACACATCTGACTAGAGTACGTCCTCAGCGTGACAGGTAGCCTGCGCAGCCTACTGCCGTCACTGGAGAACAAGACGGCGTACAGGGCCCTCTCTGACACGACAGTCCGCCCTCTCCTGCCGCCGCGCCGGCCGGCCAGGTCTCCTGCGGCCCGCCGGCCCAGCCAGGAGGCCCCCGACCGCGGCTCGAACCGGAGCGGCAGAGGGCGCTGCCGACGGACCGAGCACGGCCGGCGCGCACGCCGTGCTGGCCACGGCGGCTACGGCGGGTGGTAATGCGGAGCCCGATATCCGTATCCCGAGCGGCACCGGCGCGCCGACGGCCGGCCCGCGACACGACACAAAGGCACGCAGCGTCATAAGGGAGCGGTGGCTGCAGGGGGCGGCACGCGGCTCACGGAGCGGCGGCCGGCAGAGCGGGGATTAATGGTGGCTAGACCTCCCCCGGCGCCACCGTCACTCGCTAGAATGGAATGAGCCGTGGAAGGCGTGACCAACGAGACCTGGGTGGGAGGGTTGGGCAGAGGATAACGGACACGGATCACTGGGCAGGACACTGGGGGTCGACTGACTGACTAGCTGACTGATCAACACGCGCCGGGCCACGCCAGTATCGCCCCGATACAACAGTCTACACACGATACGCGCTGACATTAGACTGCTGAGTGACGCCTGATGCATCACAAAAACCTGATCGTTACGTCACCACCGACTGATCGACAGCACCCTCCAACTCAGACAATGACCTATATAAAAACAGCAACATAATCTCTCTCGCACACACACGCATTCACACACACAAGCGCACAAGGTCCCAGCACCACCCGCACTTCACGTTTGGCTGCAAACGATCGCAGTAGCTCATGAGTCCCTCGGATCCAGGCCCGGTTGAAGTCGTCACCTCATGACCACCCGGCCCAGGCAGACCTGACGCGGCCAGGTACGTCCGGAGCGGGGTTGAATAACCGCTCAGACTTTGAAGACGACGCTGTTTACGGATATTCGCATCGCGGTGCCTCGCACGTGGGTCGACCGTTTCACCCGACACACAGCATTATACGGGCATCTGGAGCCGCCCAGTATAACCATGAGCAGCGAGTTGCAGCAGTCAGCGCCAGGCCGGTCACCTCGCTCCTCGTCTGCCTCCGCCGGTCCCCGTCACGCGCGCGGGCGCCTCCCACTGCACTGAGCACAGCACCTGGTCTCCGCAGACCGCGCAATCAGCAGAGTCCGGGCTCACGCGTCCGACTCCTGCATCGTCTCCAGCTTCACCAAGTGGATCGGGTCCAGCTCCTCCGGTGCCGACACCTCCGTCTCTGCCTCCCCAGCCGGCTCGGCCGGTGGCGGCGGGGGCGGGGGCGGGGGCGGGGGCGGTGGCGGGGGCGGGGGCGGTGGCGGCGGCGGCGGGTCGTCGGCGGTCTGTGGCGCGTCGTCAGCGGCCGGGGCGGCTGGCGGGGGCGGCGGCGGCAGCTCCTCCTCGGGGCTGGATAACACGGGCGGCGTGGCCGGAGTGTGGATGATCTGAGGCTCGCTGCCGGGCGCGGTCGGCGAGCGCAGCGCCTCAGTGGCGGCCGGTGATGCCTCTGATACGGCCGCCTCAGCAGCCACCGTGACAGGGCGCTCTGTCGCCGGCTTCTCGGCTGCCGCTGGCTCTGTCGGAGGAGATGCAGCGTCGGTCGCCGCCGCCGCCCCCGCTGACGCACTGTCTACCGCAGGCGTCTTGTCAGTGACGGTGGGAGCTGCCGTGCCGGCCGCGGTGCTGGCAGCGGCTGTGTCGGTAGCGGACTCGGCAGCGGAGGAGGAGGAGGTGGGCGCCGCTGGTTCGTCGACCGAGCGCTGCCGGAACTCGCCGGGCGCCGTCTCGGTGCACGGTGTGGGTGCCGTCACCACGATCTGAGCGAAGCCCAGTGCCGCCGGCGCCGCGGGCCCCGCTCCGAAGGCAGCCTCCGCGGCGCTGTCAGTGGCGTCCTGCCGCAGACGACACAGTTAGGGCGGCAGCGCTTCGTACATACGCAGACACAGACAAACCAACACAGACGGCACCCTCTTCACGTACTGAGGAATACTGAGCGGAGAAGACCAGACAGCGTCTTCTTCTCCGCTCAGGCGATGGCGATGTTCTTTGAAGAGCCTTACACAGAACGAGTCATAAAACAGACAAACAACAATTAGACAACTTGACATGCTGTGACAATTGATATTTCACTCAAGAGTTTCGACGCATGTTATAAGTATGTAAAATAAGCCAGCCTTCAATTCAATTTGAACCGATTCTGTCGTGTCAGAATCTGTTGAAGCGGTCGCCCTACTCACCTCTGCCGTGACGGCGATCTGGACGTCAGTGCAGGAGGTGGTATCAGCTGCGCTCTGCCCGGCGTCTGTCCCTGTTCAGCGAGCCAGAGAGCAGAGCGTGTCAGTCAGCTGGCTGAGCAGAGCACCTGTCCTCTACAGGACAGAGCCGTCACACACCGCCACCCTGACCCTGTGTATAGTGTACCTAGCGGGCTGGCTCAGAGCGGCCAATGCCCACCGGAGAACAGCTGACGGAACGATAATCTGAGGTGATGGAAAAGTTATGACTTATGAAGATTGCGAACACGATGCAGTGGCATCACTGTTCGTTTCACTGGGTCAGTGCCGTGCCGGAGCTTTCGACGAACGTCACGGTGCAGCACTGGCAGATATAGTGTCGAGTTGGGGGGGGATTTCGCTCCGCTTCATCAGTGACACGTTTATGACCGGTGACGTCGAGTCCTCGGCGCGAAAGAGTCGTTGACCGGGCAGGAGAGTTTTTCCTTGTTACCACAGTTTGCCGCCGATGCAGATACGCGCTGGAGGAGGGGGGGGGGGGCCCTATATTGAATGCCCCCGATTTCCTGTGTATGCGGTATTTGCCCCAATGTCCCTCCCCGTGATCCCAGTGCACGGTGGGACACCGTCGGTCGAGTGTACCCCTTCCCCGCGTCCCGTCGACCGCCTCGCATCCCAGGTAATGTTATCCTCTCTGCTGCTCTGCATAATGACCGGTGTGATGGCGGGACGTACCACAGAGACGGGGTATTAGAATTCAGACGGTGCCATTAGCCGGGTACGGCACAGAGCCGGCCGGCGACCACGGGCGGAAGCGGAACGGAACACGTCCCATCAGCCGGCGGGAGGGCTCCGTTGGAGTCGTGTAAGGTG
Organism: Semibalanus balanoides; assembly: GCA_014673585.1. Lineage (NCBI taxonomy): Eukaryota > Metazoa > Arthropoda > Thecostraca > Balanomorpha > Balanidae > Semibalanus > Semibalanus balanoides. Next base: position 1,043,952 of record VOPJ01002654.1, read on the forward strand.
GCGGGAGGGCCGTGTTGGAGTCGTGTAAGCCAAGGTGGCGGGAGAAGGATGTTAGAGGCATGTCGGGGCCGTGCTCAGGGACGCGGAGTGGGCGTATATGGCTGTATCGTTGGAAGGTATGGGTGTACGGTAGTCGGACGGTGCAGGAATAGCGGCGTGGTCGGCTCACTGAAAAGCGGATAATTGGGATAGCGTCTGCCTACGTGGGGAGCGGACTGCTGACTCTAACAGGCATGAGGGCGAGGCAGTGTCGCGACGACTAACAGGCTGGTACCGGTTATAGCCGGGGGCGCGTTGGGAGTGTATCGGGAGCAGAACCGGTGGTGGGTGGCTCGGCTTTGTAGGCAGACGAGCGTGACGGTCGTGTACGAGTCAAGACCGGTCACACAGTCGGCCTCAACGGCAGCCGAGAATGGGACGACAAGATACCTGACGAGAGCTGATCGCTTACCTTCACAGAGGACATTGAACACGGCCGGTGGTCAGAAACGGGACGGTCGGACAGGGGTGGACACTCATCACTGTCATGGTGGTGTTGAATCACACAGACTGACCCGATAAACTGCCCGACCAGTGTCTGGTACATCAGTGAATAGTGAACACTTATTGTAGTGCTGATATCACACAGACTGGCCCGATAAGCTGACCGACCAGTGTCAGGTGCATCAGTAACAGTGAACACTCATGATGATGATGATGGCTGGTGTTTGAGGGCGCTCCGACAGCGAAGGTCACATGGCGCCCATCAGTGAACACTCGCTGTAGTGTTAATATCACACAGACTGCCCCGATAAAGTGGCAGGCCAGTGTCTGAGATCGGTCAGTGCTTACCCCTCGCTCACCCCCACCAGTTGGAGAGATAGAGACGAGTCACACACATCTAGCCGAGGAAAGTACAAAAGAGCGTGTAGCAAGTAGCGACGCAGACTCTGAGATTAGCGGTGCAGTGTAAGCGACGGAGCTGGAAAGGAAGCAGAAGACCACACACACGGACCAACTCAGAAGGCGAGCAGAAAGGCAGCGAGCACCGCGACCGAGACAGAGCCACGCGCCTGCTCTCTCACCTGCGGTCCTGTCGTCGCCTTTCGAGCGGTACGTCCGCTGCTGCTCTTTGGACAGAGCCAAATCAAAACCGGGCGAGCTATATGAATAAGACACCACTGAAAACGAAACGAACGGAATGACTGACACTGCGGCGGTGAGACGCGCGGTTCAGCCGCACTGCAGGCGCACAATGCAGCTCGCATCAGCATACGCGACACTCAGAAACGAACGCACAGACAGACAGACACACAGACACGCACGCTCGTCGGCCGGACCAGGCCGATCCTAGCGGTGAGAACCTGACAAACGCTGGCCACAAAATATCGGACACATCGGCGCTGATGTCATAGATAAGTCAAGCAAATAAACATTTGAGGTGTTGATCAAAGCTTTAGGACCTTTGCTGATGTCATAGATGAGTCAAGTAAATAAACATTTGAGGTGTTGATCAAAGCTTTAGGACCTTTGTTCCTTTGTGTTTGTGGCATGCAGCCAGATGTATCCGAAATTTTGTAGCGGCTATAAGCAAGTATATATTTTGTATCTCTACTATACTCTCGCATTGCCAATACCCAGACCGTGCATATGCCGAGTTTTAGAACTAACAGCAACATCCGTTTATGCTTTAAATCTAAATTAAATCTTTATATTATTTCGACTCTTTTCACAACACCTAGTGCAATGCCTTCTTTAAAGTGCATATTTTATTTTTAGGAAGCTTTTGACAAGTTGTTAACCTAATATACGTTGCTTTCTTTTCTTTTAAAAGTATCGGGGTTAACAAAAGTACCTGACAAGCAAATCACTGACCGGGAAGATTGATACAACTGATTTGACATTGACAGCAATTCAAAGGCTGTAAAGCAATTCAAAGGCGTGCCTGACCGCTTCACAAATATATCGCGTGCCTGACCGCCGAGATAGCTTTAACATGCGTACCAAGCTACATCTGCAGTATGGCAAACCGACACAGAGATAATACCGCTGAATGCACTGCCAGCATGCTCACTTGGATACCGCAAAGCTGAACCTGCGTCGTACGTATGTCTATGTATATAGGCGTACTACGGCACGGCGGACCAACGGACAACGACCACTGCCAGTACTGCGGACAGCTGCTAGGCGGGCGACGAGCACGAGCCGAACTGAGCTGCCGCAGCTCGGCGCCCGGACACGACCGGCCAGCGGCCAGCTGTGGAAGGCGGAATCAACCAACCGGACGACCTGGTGCTACGTCATGCAGTTATATACGACCACACACTTTGTGTACAAGGGCCTTACTAGCCGCTTAAAGAGTTGCAGTAAACGAATCGGCTCGACGTTTATACGGGAAGATTTTCCAGGTTCGTGGGCTTAGTGATTCTGCCTTCCGCAATTGGACGTAAGACGGCAAGCTGGTGACCGGCTCTCTACCTACTAAAGTGAAACTAACCAGGGCGGTGCATATTCCAACCTCTTCTATCAGTGCCACACTCCGTGATAGTTTGGCAAGTGTAAGCTCCGATGTAAGCTCTGAGTCAGTGTGATATCAGCGTGTCTGTGTATTGGCAGCCAGCGGGACAGCAAGGGCGCAGATCATTGGGCGGGTTACCCTCCACATATCCACGTCACCCGATTATGCACCTCAATCATACGCAGCCCTTGCCCCGCCCCTCCCCCCCAACACACACACACAGCTCCGTACGAGAATTTACCCGCCCCGCCGCGCGCGGTGATATTTCTGGAGGCAATTTCGGCGCTGTCAGCGTCCGCCGGTGACGACGAGTGGCGCATAATGCGGCGCAGGTAAAAACCCGCGGCCCGCCGCCGGCCGGCCGGGCGAATGGTTCGTTCCCACGCGGCGCAGGGATAACCGCTGCCCTGTGTGAAATCGCGCTCTATGTCGCCGTGATGGAGCGGCCGTCGCCGTACAGAGTCTGACCGGCCATCACGGCACTCCCGGGGCTCGGCAAACTCTGCCGCCCAGCCCCTCAGGTACAGAGGACGCCCGATGACCAGGCAACGCCGGCGCACAATCAACGGATTGGCCGTGGTCACGGGTCACCACCACCGGTGGTAGATCACGGAGGAATCTGAGACACAGCTTTCGTATCCGTTGGTGACGATAACCTTGACTTCGCAAATACAGTCCGACAGCTACACGACAAAATTAATGCTCTGTACCGACCAGAAAAACCAGGCCGCCTTAACCCTCGCCCTCTGGGGGTGCGGCGGCTGACAGGCCCCTAAGGTCTGTGTCTGGGCCTGAGTCTGTGCCTGTGCCTGTTCTGTGTCAGAAGCCTGTGCCTGTGTCTGGGTGTGGTCTGTATGTGTGCTGACCTGTGACCTGCTGCTCCCGGCCGCCCTCGCCCGGACCGCCCGGCTGCGGGGTCGGCTGTGTGACGATCACCATCTCCGGCGGCAGCAGGCTGACCGGCACGTCTGGCGGCGTGAACACCGGCGGCGCCTCGCCCAGACCGGACGTCTCACTCTAATGGGTATACAGACAGAGGCGTCAGCTGAGGTCAGGTCACAGCCGGACACGTCAGCTGTCACAGGGGAGAGGTCAGCTGTCACAGGGGGGTCAGGTCACGGCGGGAGGGGTCAGGTCACGGCGGGAGGAGTCAGGTGACTATGAAGAGGCCAGGTCACGGTGAGAGAGGTCAGGTCACGTTGAGAGAGGTCAGGTCACAACGAGAGGGTCAGGTCACAGGGGAAGAGGTCTGGTCACAGGAGGGGTCAGGTCACAGGAGGGGTCAGGTCACAGGAGGGGTCAGATCACAGGGGAGAAGCCAGGTCACTGTGGATAGCTCAAATCGTGGGAGGAAGTTCGATCGTCAGGGAAAGCGGGGTCATAGGGAGAGGTCAGATCGCCAAGGGAGCTGGTCAGATCACTGCCAGAGGTCAGTTCAGCGGCGGCTCACTGGCTGCCTGCCGCATCAGTCTCGCCTGTAACTGTTCAGTCAGGCGGCCCGCCGCTGCCGACAGATACCATCTGAGCGGGCGGGCGGCGGCTCTTTAATCGCCGGCTGCTGAAACAAACAGCTCTCCGGCCGGTCTGAGCGATCACTACCGGCCAGGACGGGACCACCTCCTCCTCAGTCCTCAGTCCTCAGCACCCGCCACCGCCGCCGCCGCGGAGGTGCCCCGCCGGCCGCCGCCGCCGCAGAGGTGCCCCGCCGGCCGCCCGCGGTCGGCAGTCGTTAGCACAACTGTTTGCCGCCGCCACTGCCGATACCGACACCAGGCACCGACACTCGGCACAGCCGGGCCGACATTTGTAATTCGGCGCGGCACGGCACGTGGGCGGGCCGGCGCCCGGCGACGGTGATCACTCAGAAGGGGAGAGGAAGCGGCCGACGCGACGCGGCACCGCCGCACAGACAAACGATCGACCGAATTACAATGCGCAGTTAAGCAGCCGCCCGCAATGTCAATGTGTTACCGGCCCGAACAAATAGGCTCATTTACTCCCATGAATTCCGCCGCCGACGCCAATCGTTTACAGTTAACCCGGCTCAGATTCCGAGAGAATGCGCGGAATGGAGCGTATCCGGAGACGTTGTACGTTCTGAAGAGCAAAAATCACAACACTAATGATTCATGTTCTGCCACATAAATATTTTGCAGCATTTAAGCTAATACAACACCAGTGAGGGCGGGGAGGACAGAGAAGGGGAGGGACCGACCTCTGGAGTGAGCGGGTCGCCGTTGGCGTGGCAGTCCTCCACCACCAGGGAGGGGAACAGACCGGTCCGGCCGTCCAGCTCTCCCTCCCACCAGCCGTCGTCGACGCCGTCGTGTCCGACGGTCCGCAGCACGTGCACGATCTGGTCCTCGACGAGCGTCAGCTCCTCGGAGCAGGTGGCGTCGTAGTCATACAGCGCCCGGCAGAAGTGCGCCCCTGACGACCCGAGACACAGAGAACGGAACAGGTGAAACGCAACAGTGAGAAGATCCTGCACACGATCAGATAAGGCTACGTGTTAACAATAACACTCACAAACTGCCTCTCAACAGTATTTACCGAGAGCTGTATTTATGTAAGTACGACATTATTCGGCAAAACATCTGTTTATCGTATTTTGACGATATTTGTACAAAACCAAGTACACAAACTAATAGCACAAAACCACAACCCCTACCAATACCATCAAACATTGCGCACCATCACAGGACGTACACGAGACGATACCATCCACTCTTCAATCAGACAATGGTGGACATCTACTGAGACGACGAAAGGCGACACTAATAATAAACGACCACTTGCTGCTCAATCTGCCCTTGATATCCCGGAGACTCACAAACCCACACAAAGCAAAGCTTATACACAACCAGTACCCTTACTTGAAAATATTGTCATATCTGAGCAAGAAGTTCTCCTCATCCTCAACTCCCTAGACCCAAACAAGTCAACCGGCCCAGATGGTGTACCTGTAAAATTGCTGAAATTGATCGCACTTTAATTTCCAAACCATTAGCGCAACTATTTAATAAGTCCCTAGAGTCAGGCCAATTTCCGAGTAGGTTTAAAGAAGCAAACTGAAACCAATATTCAAAAACAAAGGTTCTCCATCGCATTGCTCTTGTTATCGTCCAATAAGCATTCTCTCGGCTCTCTCCAAAGTTTTTGAAAAAATAGCCTAGAAAAGTTTATGGTCATTTTACTGAACATTCTCTGCTCTCTGACAAACAAAGTGGATACAGACAGCGCCATAGCACCCAGTTTGCAACTACTTACTGACAAACACAACCTTTATAAATCTCTCGACTCAGGACGTGACTCACTGCTATATATCTCGACCATCTCAAAATATTTTGACAAATTTGGCATCAGGGTCTACTGTAACAAATGTAAACACGATTTTTGGGATCATTTTTTTTTTTGCTGGACGACTGTTGAACCTGGTTTACATCATACTTGGAAGACAGACGACAGAGAGTACGAATACGGGACACCCTTTTCGACGACTCAGATCGTAAACGCCGCTGTCCGCAGGGCTCAGTACTGGGACCATTACTTGCACTCATATATCTAGACGGACTTTCAAATAAGACTAAAAATGACATTCTTTTCTTTGCTGACGACACATCACTCTACGCATCACATACAACGACAGACTTACTCACGAACACAACAATCATTACAGAACGACTCGACGAAATATACAAATACGGCAAAGAATGGATTATTTCATTTAACACAGCAAAAACATTCAGCAGACATTTTCCTATAAACAAGATAATTCAGCCGCCGATACTGACATTCGGAGATGATCCAGTGCCGATTCATGACGATCACACGCACCTTGGCATGACTTTCTCCAAAGACCTCCGCTTTCACCAACACATAAACACTGTATGCCACAAAATCAACAAAACACTCAGTCCATTGTAATAAGCATTGGCAAAACACATACCACGATCAATTCTCGATCAATATACAAAGTATTACCTTAGGCCTCATTTTCGACTTAACTGCGACGCCATCTACGACGGACACATAACAATACAAAGATGCGACCAGTACTCGAGACATTAAAAACAGAGCTTGCAAAGACTGGTTCGGAGGACTATTCAGGACGCCTTCCGACAAATACGAGCAGAAATGGATGGGACAGACTAACAACGAGACGGCGTATACACAGACTGACGCTCTACACAAACTAAACGACCCTGAACAACACTGCCCAAAATTCATCAAAGCAATCATGCCAAACACTCAGGCCAGACACGACATGACAACTCAGAAATGCCTAATATGCACACTACAACACCAAGTCGCACTTATCATACCACAAGTCATTTTTCCCACAACTTGCACATAATGGAACAGAACAGCCCCAGCACAACACAACGTCTTTAACACACCAACTTCAAAAGCAGCTAAGGGCGAGCACCTGGTGAGCGTCGAATCCACCCCTTTACTTTTTCTGTTGGATCAAAAAGGGAATATTTTGCACGCGAGCTGAGAAGGATATGACTTATTTGAACTCTCATTTATTTAGTATTCAAAAACAACATCGCTTCTATGTCAAATGCGGACATCGCAATGAAAATGTTAATCAATTTTGTCAATTTCATGTCAAAAACCATACCGAGCAGAGAGACATTTTGTTTCAAAGCATCTCCCAAACATTACTTCCTGACTTTAATAAATAAATCACCCAAGGAACATACTAACGTATTATAACTATATGGGGGGTTTTTTTTTTCTTTTTTTTTTTTTTTTTCTGACTCACCGGCTGCGGCGGTCGGTCGGTGGCCTGTAATTTCAAAATTCTTACTCAATCCAAACGATTTGCTGATCTTTATTGATTTTGTCCTGCAACCCCCACCTTAACTGACGTGGTGTGCCCCGGAGGTGTGTGTGGGCTTGGCTTTAATATAACATCAGAGCGAGCTGTGGGCCGTGGCGGCGGTCGCAGTTAACCGCGTATCCTTTTTTTCAGAACAGGGTGCCTTGATTTAAGCTATTTTTGCTTTTGCACTTCCTGAATTATTTACATATTTTGTTTCATTTATGTTTAATAAACTTGATGATGATGATGATGATGATGATGATGATGATTATCCTATCACAAGACTCGAAAAACTCTTTCAAAGCCAACATTAAATAGTTGGTGAAGACATTCACTGCTTTATCATCGTCTGATGACAAGTTGACATTGTTTAACAATGCCAGCCTCCGCCAGACATGACCGGTTCAATATATTGCTCAGTTTATCCCAGTCATGTGATCAATCTGCCAAGTCAACCTGATGTACAGTCTAGGGTAAATGTTCTGTCCACTTCATCAACTCAACCGATGACGATGTTCCCGGTGAATAAATCCTTCGTGAAAACGGCTGGTAGCAGTACTTGCAGTGCTCTATTCGAATAAATCCTCCATTTCCCTGGGTCGATGTTTGTTTTCGTCTGACGGAAGCTAGCGTAGAAAGTATTCTTAAAAAGCTTTGGTTAAGCGCACCCGTTTAGTTCAATGTCAACTTTGTCTTTCGGTGCTGTTTGTCGGTGCTACATGCAGTGAAATCTATTGTAACTATGTTTGCCCTCGCCCCTGATACCGGGGGAGAGGGCTATAGTAATTGTATTGTATTCCACTGCGTGCAGCACCGACAGACAGACAGAAACAGCGGACAGAATTTTTGCACGGACAGAACATTTACCCTAGACTGTACACTTCATCGCGTTGTACACCAAATCGCTCCAGAAATAGATCTCTACACGTTAGTTGTGTTGTTATTGCGCCACTAACACATCCAGCGCTGGCCAGGCACCGACGCATCTGCGGAATGTTTCCGTAACATCGCCGATATCGGCCGTCATTCATCGTGTCCGTGTCCTGTACTTCATCGTGTCCGTGTCCTGTACTTCATCGTGTCCGTGTCCTGTACTTCATCGTGTCTGTTTCCTGTACTTAATCGTGTCCGTGACCTGTACCGGAGCGGCGCCGGAGTCGGCACGTTCAGCGTACAGCCGCTCACCTCCAGCGGAACATACCCGGCTGATGGGCGGCGGCGGCGGCGGCGGCGAGGGGCAGCGACTGTGGCGGCTCGACCAGCACAGGCGGCGCCTCCGGGGCGCCCTCCTGGCCCTCGTCGATGGTGGGCAGCTCGTTGGCGTAGTCCACGGAGCTGAAGCTGACGCCACCCTCCACCTCCACCTGGGGGCGGCGCGGACCGGGGAGATACGGACCAACACGTCAGGGCGGAAAGGACGGCAGAGCTCACAGATCAACAGCCGACGGTGACGTGAAGGCACGGAGATTCGAAAAAGGAATGTTTGTTTCAGGAAATCCAGTTAAGACTCGACGGATGACGTGATTTAGACATAGACATGAGGATGAGCCGATGAGCGTAACGCGTTGAGGTTAAAATATCCATTGTTCAATGTTCATGTCATTCGAAATATTACACTGGGATGTCAATATCAAAAGTTCTGGCGAGCAACAGAGCCGCCCCGGGCGGCACTGGCCAGCGGTGTGGACCAGCAGACCATGGTATGTCAGACCGCTGGGCAGTGGGAATCAGTATCTGACGGTGTATCAGCTCCGTGAATGACCTGAGGCGCTCAAGTCTGGTGCGGCCGGTGAGCCCACCTCGACGTAGTTGTGCGGTACGAGCCCCTCGTCTCCGCTCTGGTTCCTGGCGCGGACCCAGCCGTCTCCGTCTCCCTCGCTGATGATCTCCAGAGGCTCGTTCTCCACGATGGTGAGCTCGTCCGGGTTCTGAGCCTGGGGTACGGAGGGAACACTTGTGACAAGCATCGTAACAAGTTAACGCATATAAATAAACTCTGAAACCAGAGGAAGCAGGCGCTGCATTGAGATTGTTATATTATTTATTGAGTTAAATGACAAAAAATCATTAAACAAGAAAAGAACATATTTGTCATACAAATTTATCGTCCGATTCATCAACATCTCGAAAGTCGAAATGTAACATCGGCAAAATGATTTGCACGCACAAATAATTATAAAATTGCTAGACATAAAGGTCAGACAGATCACCCTTCACCCACTCCTGTGCTGCGTCTCCGGTTTCGCGGTTGCTCGAGACATATTCCTCGACTGATCCTATTTCAGCCACGAGCGACGCGGTCTCGATTCTACCGTGTCATGTTCCGCGCACGCCATCAGCTGACACCCGCGCAGTCGTCGGTAATGTGACTCGATGAGGGCCCCGGGGTACACTGATCGCTCCCCACACAGCCCGGCTGCAGTGGCGGATCTACGGTTGGGCAAAATAGTCAATTCCCCCCCAAAAAACGTCCAAATCGTTTTTTTACACATTTCATGATATAGAAGGAAATCTTATCAACTTTAACAAAGAAAAGTTTGCTTTAAATCAGCAACCAGTGCATAAGCAAGCGAAATCCGATAAGTTTTCAGAACTGTGAGACTTTTGGAATCCCCCCCCCCCCAACTCCCGTTCTGGATCCGCCGCTGCCCGGCTGGCGCCTCCGCGGACGGGCGGCGGGGTAATCTTGGGCGGCGGGTACGGTCCGCGGTGACTGGGCGCGTGAAAACGTAGCGGTCTGCGCTGTTCCGAGGAGGTAAGCTTGAGCCTCAGTGTGTAGCCACACGGATCAAGCAGTTTGCGGGCCCCTGTACGTGCGTGAGTCAATATAATCAGCCGGAACAACACACAGACATGAGACAACAGTCGTTGTGTCATTGGGTGCCGGGTCCGCGTGGTATTGACCAGCTCTGTCTGCCACCCGCCGCTGTCCGCGCAGTCTGATACTGGCACTGAGCCAACGTCTCGGCTATGGCGCACCAGCAGATAGCCGCCAGCGTGACTGGGAAAGGAGATTAGCGGGCGGGGAGGAGGAGCCAACGCGCTCGTCCAATAGAGGCTATCCTGTAGCGGCGCGCCGCGCCGGACTCTTGGCCAAGTGCCATCATCTCAGCGGCTCGTTGGTCTAGGGGTATGATTCTCGCTTAGGGTGCGAGAGGTCCCGGGTTCAAATCCCGGACGAGCCCATGGTTTTACGCCACACCGAACTGGAATATAAATAAGCATTCCACAAGAACACACGCTGACGCATCTCAGAATACACCACACCATTCTTTTTTAAGCTGGTGCTCAAAAATGATTCGATGAAAAACTCAGCCGTACCTCGTATTGGAAGAGCGCTATGCATCGTGAGCCGACGGCGGGTGGTGCTCCGGTCCCGGCCGTCTCGGTCTCTGTGTGGCCGTTCATCTGACCGCGCAGTTCGGAGGACTCTGCCGGTGGCGGTGGCGCCCCCTCGTCCCCGGCCTCCGGCTGACCCCAGGCCGGCTCGGTGGACCAGCTGGTATCCACACCGGGCAGCGTCGGAGCCGGCGGCACGGGGGTGGTGGGTAGCTGTCCCCAGTCGGGCGCAGCGCCCCAGCCCTCCGTCAGCTCCTCCATCTGAGACTGGGCCGCCAGCACTGCCGAGACAGACCAGAGGTCAGGAGACAGGTCAGACGGAGGGGACTCTATGGATAGCGAAACCTTCGCCGACAAACATTTGATGTTCGTTGTTTGAGGTTTCTGGTCGGACCGCGGCAGCCATCTGTTGAAATAAGCGTCACTCAGAAACCTGACTGATCTGACGTCAGTTAGTGATATCATTGATATTTTTCAAATTGATGTTAAATATCTGTCCTAACCCTCATCGGCTCGTTGGTCTAGGGGTATGATTCGCGCTTCGGGTGCGCGAGGTCCCGGGTTCAAATCCCGGACGAGCCCGTCTCTGCTTTTATATTTTCAGTGAACAAATTATGATTACGAGTAGAGGTGGCAAAACGTGGACCCAGACCCAGTCTGGACCCAGTTGGTCCAAGACTGGGTCCCGCCAAATAATACCGGGTACATACTAGGTCCAACTTTAGTTTTATGCTGGTTTTACGCGAGCAGGAACACTGATACGCAGGTTGGTTTGTGCAGTTGGACAATCTGAACTGGTGTTAGGGAGAGACCGCTTCAGTCCATTAGAACTATTGCGCAGCCATGGGATGAAGGAGAAGGGGTAAAGTGGGTCAAATAGACCGCTAACCGGGCAGCCGCCCATGGACAGGCCCTTCCCCGCAGGACGAAACTGCGAGGAGGGCCCACGCCATGCAGACGACCACCACTCCCGGGCCCTGTTCACGGGTGCCGCAATCTGCTGCGGTCGCTGCGGTCGCTGCGGCCAGCAGGCGTGGGGGTAGAGCATTGACCTCTATAGGTATAGACGAACTACTCCAGCTGCTGCGCCGGAAAGTCAGCCGCAGCACCGCAGAGCACGCGGCCGCAGAGCAAGGTTTTAAGCCGCAGCTTGGTGTCATGGGCGCGCACTCTCGTGGTTGACGTATGGAGCGTGGGGAGGCCTAATCTCTGCGGCTGGCCGCCCGCCGCAGTAACCTTGAACGCACTCCGGGGACGGGCTCGGCCGAGGGCCGGTCAACTTGGCCCGTGGCCAGCGGCCACCAGACCCGGGTAAACGTCGGCGTGACAAAGGATATAGGACCGGCAATCGTGAGGATTAAAAGGTGGATGGATGCAATCTGAGCTGTATATATTTAGGTACATACCTACAACTACAAGAGTTAGTTTACTTGCTACAACTGTAGAGTGCAGATTTGTCAATATTAGTTGCGAGACAACATTTTGCTAGCTGGGTCCGCTGGGTTCAAACTTGTCTTGCATCGGGTATAACTGGGTCCGTTTTTCAGCTTTTGGGACCGGGTCGGGTCTGGGTCCCCAAAATATCCACTTTTGCCACCTCTAATTACGAGCAAGCGCGAAGCGCGCAGCGAGTCCTCATTGAATACCGGATTTTTATCACATATGTTTAAGCGGCCGACCCGGCCGGGCCCGGCCAGATCAGAACAGACCATAACGATTGTCAGAAGCTTATATTTTTAAATCCCGTCTCCGATTGACAAGCGATCCTCGCCATCTGATAGCCCCATGCAATGACATTATTATTGACATGTTCTTATTTTTTCTCTCACGTGAGGGGTCAGCATGGCGTGCCACGTCAGGATGTCAAAAATATTATCCTGCTATAGCTTTGAAATGGCTGGACCTATTAACCTAAAATTTGGCGTGTGGTTTGAGACCACACCACTGGTAATATTGAACAGTTCAAACTCTGGGTCACACTGCACGTGCACCCCTGTTCCGTCCACGAATTTAACTACAAAACATCGTTGCAATACCGGACCTATATCTCGGCAACCAAAAGTCGCAAAGACACGGGTCGAACATAGATGTGTAGAGAAACGATCCGCCCGGCGTATGCACCATGTGTCGATCAGCGGCGCGTGGTACGTGCAAAAGTTACTGGCTATACAAGCGCAAATTCATGGTTTATGACGTCTTCACAATTTAAATCAGTGCTCGGCACCTATGGGACGTGAAGCGATGAAACCAACACCAATGTGTAGACCAATGTACCGTCTCTAAAATGCATGAAAAAGGGTTTTAAGTACAATGGGATGATCATTAACATGGCAATTATGTATTTTTAATATAAAAAGGCGAAACAAAAAGGAACTGTTCACGAACTGTTTCAACTGTTCACGAACTGTTCACGAACTGAACTGTTTCAAAAGGAACTTTGTTCCTTTGTGTTTCGCCTTTTTATATTAAAAAATACATAATTGCCATGTTAATGATCATCCCATTGTACTTATTCACATTCATCATGGCACAAATAACCATCAAACACATTAAAAAGGGCTTTAATGCAGTACTTCGCTGTTAAAATCCGCCTGTAATATTTTACATCGCCGATTTTAATAATATTTCCTTCTTTACACCGCCGGCGGCGTAGCATCAAAACCAAAGGGAGCTAAACGATAAAAATGATGCAGCTGTAAAGCGCAATCAAATCCATCTAATACCCATCCAAAATATATTTTGCCTACAAACATGAAGCTTATAATTGCAAATCAAAAATAACGCTTCAAGACCTATCAAGTTCAAAGTATTGATTTAGTTCAGATATATTTGCGACGGCAAAACAACACATAGCGAAAATAATTAAATAGCATGCTTGCTTCGCACAAAACGAACCTCCGTTGGGCGGGTGATAAATTGACGCGGGTTTATTCAAGCTCGCTCGTCCTTCGCCTTACTGGGGTTTACAGTCGGAAACACATCCGCCGAATATATCATGGAATTTTGACCAGATTTGTGTGTTATATGCCTCATTCAGAATAGGACTGAGAGATGTTTGTCACTTATACTTACCTTGGATACTTACTTAATACTTATAATAAGGGCCTATGAGGAGGACTAGATGCCTGTCTTGACTCTTGCCCGCTCTGTACATTACAGCGGTTTATACAGCCTTGATTACAGCTCTTTATTGTTTTTATGCCTCCATTGACAATTCAAAAGATGCGTTTTCCTAGAACAAACTTGGCTTCAGTAGTGTGTCGTCTATCCTGGCGAATTGTACATTATGTCCACTCAGTAGTGATCCAGACGGTTCTAGAAGAGGTTCGTCGTGGTTGATAAAGCGAGTTGTTCCGTTAGTGCGTTTCGGTCCAGAGGCGCAGCCAGACCTTCGGCAATGGGAGCGGGTATGGCATCCCCAGGGACCCCCATCAGCAAAGGCCCCCGAAAAAATGTCGCGAAAAATTATCTTCCCGGACCCCGGATTTAAGTCACCATATTTTGCAGGGACCATAAATAGTCGCAAATAGGGACGTCGCCGATAATTTTTGTCGGGTGAAAGTCGGCCTAATGGGGGGGGGGGCACATGACCCCCTCTCCTGGCTGCGCCCCTGTTCCAGTCGTTCACTGCTTTGATAGACCAGAAGTTCCGTCTCACTCTGGTCTGAGCTTTCGGTTTGGCCACCTTCAGGGACTGTCCTCGTGTGATCGCCGACGGCGGGTCCTGGAATGGAAGAACTTCTGCTTGTCGAGTTCGATGCGGCCGTTCATCAGCTGGTGGATCAGAATGAGGTCGCCGCGTCGTCTCCTGCACTGCAGAGACGGCAGGCGCAGCGGCAGGGCTCTCAACCGGTCCTCGTACGGAAGCAGCCCATGATTGGACGAACCAGCTTGGTCGCTCGCCGCTGTACTCGCTCTACCAGTCAGACTCTCGTCCCAGACACCGAACGCCGCTAGAAAGGCTTGGCTGTCCGGCAAAGGCTTTATTTTTAAAACGACCTAAAAATAAAGGTTTTAATAATAATTTATTGTCGCGATGAAACGCCTAGAAAGAACCATTACTTGCCGTCTTCATTAGTAAATTCAGTTTCATCATGTGTAAAAGGCAGATGGGCTCGTCCGGGATTTGAACCCGGGACCTCGCGCACCCGAAGCGCGAATCATACCCCTAGACCAACGAGCCGGTGAGGGATAGCGCCAGGTTTTGGTAAGGGTAAGGGCAAGAAATGCGATGAATGGAAAACTACCGTCATGCCGGACACGTCAAAACACCGGCCACTCAGGCCCGGTCCTCACCGCACCCGTCCCGGTCCTCACCGCCCCGTCCCAGACCTGTTTACGCCGCCCGAGACCGTCCGGACAATGGTCCGGACCCCCTCGGTCCGGTTTTAAGTGCCTCCGGCGACCCTACAAGTAGACATTCCTGACGGGTGCGGTTAGGACCGGGGACCATTGGGGCGGTAAAGAGACGCCCGTCTGACGTCCGTCTCCGCGCGGGGAAAACTCGGATCTATTCCGACTTTTCTTCGTCAGAGCGTCCGTCCGCTGGGGTCGGCAGCCAAACTCGGGAGGGGGCAGATTTCGACACCCTATCTCCCTAACCAACTGTCGGATCGAGACGAAACATGTGGCAATCGAAATATTTAAACGAGATGGATCTGAAGAATACTTAAGTTAAGGTCAAATATGATTATGAGCCCGTACCCTTTGTTTGCAATTTCGCTCAAAACTTTACATTTATAAGAATTCTCGATTTTAGGACAAAAGACAGCTTACGCAGCTTCGTAGACAACTTTATCATACAAGGAATGTGAGTGTACCCATCCACAGCCGCCGCCCGTGCCTGACAGGGTCGCTTCCGGCGAGCACAATCAGCTGACCCGCCCGGCTCCCGCACCCGCGCGGGACGAAGAGACGGAATGGACAGACAGCCCGACTTCTGCGCCGTCCGTCTGGGCGCGTGCGTCGCGCGGCCGTCCGTTTGAGACGGGTGCGGTTAGAACCGGGCTTTAGCTGTGGTGGTGCCTGGTGAGTATTCACTATTCATATAATCCCCATCCGCCTGCTACAACAGCACCACAGTGCACCGCATACAGACACCACATACATACACCACATACAATACGAGGAGGCAGTACTCTGAGACTCACCCTCCCGGTCGGTCTGGTAGTCGTCGTCGTCATCATCGTCCTGACCGTCGGTGCCGGCCGTGCCCTGCGAGTCGAACCGACCGAAACTGCCGCCGGCCGGCACCGGGGACGGCGACGGCATCGGAGACGCGTCATTCAGGTCATCGTCCTCATGGTACTGCCGGGGACAGCAGGAAAGGTCAGGTTAGGTCAGACATTCAGGTCACTGTCGTCACCATGGTACTGACGGAGACAGGTCAGGTTAGGTCAGGTCAGACATTCAGGTCACTGTCGTTATCGAGAGTCATCACGGTCCTCCCAGACAGGACATAGACCGGTCCGGGAAGAATGAACAACGGTCACCCAGGTTGTCGATATTTACTGCGACGTTGCTGAGCATTAAAGGGAATAGTTCACCTTGAAAAAAACGAGAAAAAGTTCAGAAATGATGAAGAGAAGCAAGAAATTGATTATAATATTACTAGTAAGTCAAAGAAACTTATATTTACGCGGAAAAAGCAAATTAAAATGTCATTATTTGTGATGTCATGGATTTTTTCCTAAAGTAATGCGTTGAAAGATCAGCTGGCTGAGGAAGCACGCAACGTCATTGATTTAGTAAGGGATCGTGTCATATACACGTGGTACTTGCCTCAGTACTTGTTTGAAGATGCCGGAAAATACAACGCTTTGAAACCATTCACAGTACTTGCTTTAGTAGGGTATTCGTCACTATTAGATTTAACGTATGAAAGTGTAGTGTCCGCCATCGTCGCTCGCTGTCCGTGCTCTGGGGCGGCTGTTGGGATTATGTGTCACAAGGTTAGTGCCGGGGGCTGCGCCGCGGGCGCCAATCAAACAGCGGCAGCGGCGCGTACTGGTGCGAGGTGGGGTTCGGATGAAGTGGGGAGGGGACAGATCAACGCATTGGTAGCGCGAGCCTGGAACGTTCAGAGCAGCGCTGACGCTACGCATACGCTACAGAACGTTGTTTAGACAATGTTTTATAGAAGATTTTAAACATTAAAAATGCTAAAAATGCATAGCATATAACTGAAAAGTTATTCTTGCAGTAAAAAGAATGAGGTAGCTGAAACAGTATGGGTTTTGTCCAGCACTTACACTTTCCCAAGTCTTACGTCATCTGTGCGGTCATAATCATGTGACGTCAACTCAGCCAAAATAGCCAATCAGCGATTGGGTTTAGCGCAGGGTATGACGCCGGATCCCGACTTTAGGACTGAAATATTAATAATTAAGAAGGTTTCTTGGAAAATGTGAAAGTGTCAAAGTCATTTTCGAGCATGCGCCACACTTGGCTATCTCAACTCAAAACCTAATGTTAAAGGTGAACTATTCCCTTTAAGTCATAAGTCGCAATGTCATCGTGTCTGCAATTTGGTTCTGCAGAAGCGATATATTGCAGTGGCTCTCTACTCTGGGCGTGGGCTGTTATGCCCATAAGAATACTCCCGTTCCACTCTGGACGGCGATTACGGCCATGTCGGCGGGTCGAATGACCGCGGTACCGCGACACAACACAGGCAGCCAGCGCAGTCGTAGTGTCTGCAGTGAACACTCCACAGTCCACAGCAGTCCAGCTCGCTCCCTGACTGAACAGCTGACCAGAGGCCCGGCTAACGACACCGCCTGCAGGCCAGCCGGCCAGTCCCCGGCCTGCTCCGGCCACAGACCCGGGCACCAGACGTGTCACCGGCCACAGACCCGGGTACCAGGCGTGATACCGCCGGCCACAGACCCGGGTACCAGGCGTGATACCGCCGGCAGCGTTACACTGAGATGTATCACAGACACACCTGGCACGGTCAGCAGAGCTCGGGGGATATCGCTGGCTGCTGACTGCGCCTGCCATGCTGTCAGTCAGCCTGTCTCAGCCAGAGTCGACTGGCCGACAGGCACTGGCCAGTGTCCAGTGTCCAGTGTCCAGTGAGTGACGCCGCGGGCTGCTGCCGGACGGTGTCTCACCTGCGTTCAGCTGTCAACCTGGTCACGGACGTTTAGTTGGTTGCCAAAGCGGCGTATGTTCACCTGTCCACGTCCCACCAGTTCACCTGTTCACGTATCGCGCCTGTTCGCGGACGCTGGGCTGGCTTCCCATGTCCATGCCTCACCTGTTCAGCCGTCTCACCTGTTCACGTCCTACCTGTTCAGATGTCTCACCTGTTGAGCTGTCTCACCTGTTCGCGGACGCTGAGCTGGCTACTGGAGCGGCACATGGCGTCGCCCACTGTCAGCTGATCCACGTCAAACTGGCTCAAAAACTCGTCCGTATTCACTGAAACACGGCCAGATACGGCGTCACATTGCGGGCACCGCCGACGAAAAGACCGAACGGAGAGAGGCAAACCGACACTAAGCGTACCAGAAGGTTCGGGGAAACACTGATAAAAACGTAAGGAATGCCATGATACAAATATTCGACACATTATTAATTAACATTCACAGACTTTAGATTTAAACCGTTCCGTGTTTGAATACGGAAGGATACATTTGTTTCCTCATATAAATTGGTTTAAATCCTTGTCTCAGCTGCAGTCGCGGCAGAGAGCCGGCGCGCCGGCCAGCATCACCGTCACAGCGGGACTCTCTGGGCTCGGCTAATGGAGACTGAACGGACCGCGTGCGTCATGCGACGCGAATCAAAACACGTGCCGGGTAAACAAGTGATAATCGGGTGCCGGAGCTGTGAGCGGATAAAACCCAGAGACAGATTGGCTGTGTCAGATGGGTGAGCGATGGCGGCGCCCAGTTAACCCGCCGATGCATAAATGCATCGCACAGTATGAGTGGTGTTCTCTCGTGTGCGACCGCGCGGCTGTGAGGCGTGAAGGCAATGCGAGGAATGCGCTGTACAGTGAGTACTTACCTCCGCCATCGCGCAGACACTGTATTCGCGCCTGACACTTGACGATGGCCGTCTGAAACAGGTGAAAATGACGGTCAGTTGTGTCAGCGGGTCACACTGCAGTGTCAGGTGGATAGCTAGCCAACCACGACAATCGTCAACCGCACAGCCAATTTGACCTAAATTTACAGGCATGAGATAGACACGTGTCCTTCTCATGCATTATCATGCATAACCACTAATATCAACATGGAACGTCAATCATAATTGTAATTGGCGTTGCCGTAATTGGTGTCACAAATTACCATATCAGTTAGTGCATAACTTGAGTGCCAATGTTAGGTATTTGCAGCATTGATGCGTACAATAAAACCAAACCGCATCGGACTGATTGTTGCCCATGGTATCGCCTCCAGTGTATCCTGTGTCCTCTTGATCCTCGCTCACCTTCGTATATGGAACCAATCCCATTGCATCACCAGACTCCTCCAGAATCAAAACTCGTCCAGCCGTTATTCTCCACCAACTCAGTTATCCAGCCGTTCTCCACCAATTCAATTCCAGCTATCAGCCTCCCGAAGCTGGCCGGCTTTGCTCTGACACGATCTGTATCGACGTATCGTCACGGGCAGCGTCCAGACGACACCGCGTATCAGCAGTCTACAGATCGGAGGCGGCCGGCCGGCCGTGCCACGCCGGCGATTTATTTCTCTCCAACTGTCGTCTCCGGGCCGGTGCTCCGCTGGGGCACCCTGCAGTAAAGCCGGCGGCGACAGCGGCTCTCCTGACCAGGGAGTTCGCGGCGAGTGGCGGTGCTCAGCGCTGCTCCGTCGTTTGACGCCGATCGATGGAATGTGCTGCTGCACGGGATATTACGACCGGCGGAACTGGAGAGCGCGGCTAGCTCGACCACAGACGGGGGTCGCAAAGCACCCATCATCTTTTACATATTTATATCTACGAGTGGTTTCATGACCATTGTAGTCAGTCAGATGAGCCCCATGCTAATACAGAACAATGGCCACGTTTGCACGGGGCTAATAGCCCCGTTCATAGCTGACAGTCAAATTGATTTCCCTTGTGTGGTGACAAAATTACAGAAGCTACCACGAGGGATATCCGGATTACCTGGTGTCATGGAAACGTGGCCGTTGTTCCATCAGGGGTTCCGCTGGCAATCCTACTACGATGAGCGTTCGTGAAATGATCCCTCCAACAGCTGTGCAGTTGCACCCATCGGCATGAGAGGCATGTTGGTGACTGATGCCATCAGGTGCCTGTAGTCGATCGTCGCTCACTCCAGGAATATGGCCACAGACCATCACCACTCTGATTGAAGGCCTTGCAGTACACCATGGAGAACGCGACTGCTAAATCGAACGACCCTGCCGTCAAGATCAGAGGCTCCTGAACCGGTCCAAAGGAGAGCGACGAAACTGCCTCTGGAAACACGACGATTCCCCCCCCCCCCCCCCCCCCCAGACAAGAAACTGTCCCAGGACAAAATCTCCGGCGCCGCCACGCCGCAGCGTCCGCCGGTGATGACCCGTGCGACCGGCACATGCATATGCATACGGCGCGGCGGCGGTGCCTCGGCTGTGATGGCCCATAGCCGTCTCGTTACCGTCTAACGGCGCTCTGCAGCGTCCCGGCGGCGGGGCGGCGGAGGGCCGGTTCCCACGGCACCGGGCCGGCAGNATCGCTCCCCAGTTCACGGGACACCTCACGATCGCTCCCCCAGTTCACGGGACACCTCACGATCGCTCCCCCAGTTCACGGGACACCTCACGATCACTCCCCCAGTTCACGGGACGCGTCACGATCGCTCCCCCAGTTCATGGGACCCTCACGATCGCTCCCCCAGTCTCACGGGACGGCCAAGGGTCGGATCGCACTCGCTCGGAACGGAAATGAATGACCGAGCGCCTCGCACGACGTGACTCGGCGCCGTGCGTGAAGTGCTTCGAAAATGTATGCATTAGTTTGTATTATAATAATCTATAAATTAGCAATCCAACTAAAGGTCGCACACCTTTTCTCTCAGCTTGAATCGTCAAACGTCCGCCTTCAATAACGTATAACATATGTCATTAATTAAAACCAGAATGGATCGGATTTGAGATACCACAAGGGAACGTTATGGATCTTGCTGGGATCTGGCTTCAATGACTTTGGATTGAAAGCGACATATAGCGGCAGGCTGCTGATCAATTGCATACTTCGTGAGCTAGACAGATGTAAAAAGTGGCATGCATGATGCAAGTAATCGTTCAGTAGCAAGACCGTGAATTGTCATTGTTCACTGTGCTCACCTGCACCTTTGCATGCATTCTACGAAAAATAGCTTAGCAACAATATAATTGTTGTCGTTTTTCACAGCAGATTGGTGCTACCAAATTTGGTATTAGGTTAGCATTTTGCATATGATAATAAGCATGGCGGTAGTGGCCTGGCGTTCCCTATGGAGCAGGCATGGTCAGCTCCCTGAAGACGGGCCTGGTGACTGGCCTGGCGTTCCCTATGGAGCTACCATGGTCAGCTCCCTGAAGACGGGCCTGGTGACTGGCCTGGCGTTCCCTATGGAGCAGGCATGGTCAGCTCCCTGAAGACGGGCCTGGTGACTGGCCTGGCGTTCCCCTATTGAGGCTGCCATGGTAGCTAACCCTGAAGGGACCCTGTGGACTGCCTGATCGTTCCCTATGGAGGCAGGCATGGTCAGCTCCACTGAAGACCGGGCCTGGTGATGGGCTTGGCGTCCCTAATGGATGCGCCCACGGTTCAGCTCCTGAAGACGGGCCTGCGACTGGCCTGGCGTCCTATGAGGCTGCCATGTCAGTCCCTGAAGAACGGCCCTGGTGATGGGCGGGCGTTCCCTATGGGAGCAGTGCCATGGTCAGCTCCTGAAACGGCCTCGGTGGACTGGGCCTGGGGCGTCCACCTATGGGAGCTGCCAGCGTCAGCTCCCTGAAAGACGGGCCTGGGATCTGCCTGGCGTTTCCCTATGGACTGCCATGGTCAGCTCCCGAAGGACGGGCCTGGTGACTGGCCTGGCTTTTCCCTATGGAGCAGGCTATGCGTCAAGCTCCCTGGGAAGACGGCCTAGGGGACTGGGCCTGGCGATCCCTATGGAGCTGCCCACGTAGCTCCTGGAAGACGGGCCTGGCGACTGGGTGGCCTGCCGGTTCCCTATGGACTGCCAATGGTCAGCCCCTGAAGGACAGGGCCTGGTTGACTGGCCTGGCCGGTCCCTAGGGAGCTGCCACGGTCAGCTCCCTGAAGACGGGCCTGGGTGACTGCCTGGCGTTCCCTATGAGCTGCCGTGGTCAGCTTCCCTGAAGACGGGCCTGGTGACTGGCTGGCGGTTCCCCTATGACGCCATGGTCAGCTCCCCTGAATTAACGGCCTAGGCGACTTGGCCTGCGTTCCCCAGGTAAACTGCCCATGGTTCACTCCCTGAAGATGGGCCTGGTACTGGCTGGCGGTCCCTATGAGCTGCCATGGTCAGGCTCCCTTGAAGGACGGGCCTGGTGACTGGCCTGGCGTTCCCTATGTTAACTTGCCATGGTCAGCTCCTGAAGACGGGCCTTGGTGACTGCCTGGCGTTCCCTAGGAGCTGCCACGGTCAGCTCCCTTGAAGGTACGGGCCTGTGGACTGGCCTTGCGTTCCCTATGAGCAGCATGTCAGCTCCCTGAAAGACGGGCCATGTGACTGGCCTGGCGTTCCCTATGGAGCTGCCATGGTCAGCTCCCTGAAGACGGGCCTGGTGACTGGCCTGGCGATCCCTATGGAGCTGCAAGCTCCGTTAGACCTGCCAGTCATGCCACATAATCAGCTGGCGAACGTCTCAGTCACTTCAGAGGCAAACTGTGTCCGTACTGCAACGGCTGGCTGGACGACAGGCTGACATGGAGACAAGACAGGCTGATATCGGCTCCGTGCAAATATCGTGTCCTAGGTAAACAGTCTTATGTTTGTGACAGATATACATACGGTGCACAACAGGCCTATGTTTGCGATAGACTTACGGAGCACATGGTAACCGAGTATATGGCTGCACCGGATATTCAATGCAGCTCGCTTAACATTTCATACAAAGCGGACAACTGGCGGGCACATAACGGTTAAAAAAGCTAGCGGGGGAGGGGGAACTCCCAGGAAACCCGCCAATTTTATTAAGCTGGCCTTTTTATTGCTCTTTGCTTGTCTTTGCTCCCATTTTTATTAGGAACCAGCCAAATGCACACTTTCAAGCAGTAAAAGCTGCTCACATTGCCCTAAAAAATAAGCAGAATTGTCTATTATTAGCCGGCTTCGGTCATTCTGGGGGCATGGATGCGAAACCCCGTCAATCACTCTCCCTAAATTGGCTCAGATATGGTTGGCATCATCTCAACGAACGACATCGCAGCTACGTTGCCGCTGATTGTCAGTTTTGAGTTTGACGTGCGAGAGTTTGAGTTAAGAGTAAAGTTCTTGGTTTGACGTACGAGAGTCGCTCGTTCCAGTTGGGATGAGCTGAGCTGTCACGGTGCTTGTTTCCGTCGCCGATTGCCATTCATCAGCGATCAGGAAGCATTCATTTGCATCCCACGTGTCCACAAAGTGAGGATCGGTATAATCAATATCTTTCACACAATTGTAATAATAGAACTAAATTGATAGGCTTCTATTTTGAAGCAGCGCAATCTATTCAAATAAATCAACTGCAGAAACTTTTTTGTGCTTTCCTAACACGAGATAAGACAACACTTGAAAGGTATCTGATAATGTATAACTTTTGCTCTTTAATATTTATTTTTATCAAATGGTCACTATTCACTCCCTTGTTCTATCAGGAGCGGATCCAGGGGGAGGGCAATCCGGTCGCGGTCCCACCCAGAAAACGTCTTAAATCGGAGCAAAATTGACACATTTACACTACACTCTATAATACTGTTGGAAACTGTGATTAGGAATTGGGATATTAATCAGCATGTGATTTAAAGTAAAACTTCGAATGTTTTTTTTAACCGCTATTTTTCACGGATAGTCACATCCAGTCCGAGTTTTTATGCTGGGATAATATTTGCATTTATGTATTAACAAATAAAAAATAAGGGCTTGCAAACGAAACCAAAAGTCTCCCAAAAGATGCCCCGGCTCCGCCGGGGCAGCTTTGAAATTGCGGCCGGACACGGCTGGGTGCCGGGGTGATTCCACCCATGGCTGTGGGGATTACATCCTGGAAGTTTGCGGGTGCCATCGGAGGCATTACTTCCACTGCATAGTGGCGGTGACATATGTTGAGGTCACGCAGGCAAAGACGCCTAGCGCGCTGCTCGGATGCAGTGTGCTGAGGAAACTCCTCACATGCCTCGAGAGCACGGCACAGTGTAGCTGTCATCGTGGACCGGCTCTGCAGACAACCGTCTGCGCCACATGCTGCGAGTCTTCTTGCGCATGCAGGTGCACAAGATATATCAGAAGATGACTGCAGTCGGGGAAGGGAGTCAACCGCCAGAATAGGAAGCTGCTCAAAGTGTGTTCCCGATGTAAACTGCAAGGGAGTGTGCGGACTTCCTCTTGGATTTCAGCTGTTAGCAACAGGTCATTGCCTATATTGCATTCGAAATTGTAAAATAGATATAAAACAATTTGTTAAAGGAAAAAAGTCGTGAAAAAAAACATTTTTAAAACACATCGGAACCACCATTTTCGTAGCATATACACGCGTAAGTAATAATAACGTTTATCTCATACCAACTCGCAGGGGCGTCACCGATGATGCTTGAGGGGGTCGGCTGAATACCTATGCTTGCAATCAATGAAATATTAATAATCTAGGTCACAGTCGGTGGCGGTAATCAGGCGCGGATCCAGGATTTCGGTCAGGGCGCGCGACATACAAAATGTTGTGCTCTACTGGGGCGCAATGGTCGTGACCCGGCTTCAGGGGGAGGGGGGCGGTGCACACCCTAACGCCCCCTAGATCCGTGCGCCTGGTAATTGAATTGCGGTAAAATTAACTCCGTTACTGAGTTTTTGGTCAGTTTTATTGGTGATCATGTGACCGTATCGATTAAAATGAAAAGCCAGAGGCCGCCTTATGTAGACTGCTTCTTCAAAAAAGGTAAAAATCAAAATTATATTGTTCATGGTTTTGGTCATGGTATGTAATTATCCAGAGTGTACGAACCAGTGTCGTGGATGTATGTCGGAATGGGTGATACAGCAATCTCAAGGGCCCCGGAGCGTCAGCGGGCCTCCCCTTACGGACTGAGGGTCCCCCTCTAAAGGGGTCAAGAGTCGGCAGGAGCTATACTTTACCCCCCCAAAAAAAATTCGTCTGAAAATGTTGGCGAAAGTTGACGCATTTCTAATGTGAAGGAGTGTAAATAAACTTACTAAGGTTTATGTGCTTTAAATTCCTCGTTAATACGATATCTAACATGGAAGACAAATCCTATGAGTTTTCCCAAATTCGTTTGAAACTTTGAAAATTTAGCCCCTCCAAATCACCTGCAGCCCACGTTTTGGATCCGCCTGCGAGGGCCCTCTTCACTAAAAATAGCAATTTGGGCGCAAATTGACCAAAGATGTCGGCGCGCCCTTAAACCCCTAAAAACAATCAAAAACAACAATTGCAGCCAGGATGGTGCACACCACTAAAATTCGATTTTTGTACGACCAAATCACTAATCATTATTTACCCCCCCTCCCCCGCTCAAAAACTTGTTGTGGCCATATAGAGGCACCTCAACTATTTGAGCACCCACAATCATTTTGATAAAACCACACCCCTGATATATCCAGTAAGTTGGTTACCACTGGAGCAGCTTCCGGGTGCCGATGTCCACGTCCTTGGGTTCGCGTCGCCTTTTCCGGAACTCGGCGGGCTAGCTAGCTTAACATGTAGCCTGCTTGAAAATTAATATTGTTATGAAGAAAGTGGGCCACTGCAGGGTGCCAGGAATTGCCGTCAATGAAGTCTCTGCCAGATACGAATTAATCTATACATTTTCCTAATTTGTACCTATAAGCAATTATACGAAACGTGTGTCATTGCGCGAAAGCGGCGCGATTTTCTTTTTGTGTGTTTTTGACTGTTGATAGCAGGATTTTCGACTGCTGCAAAGACTGTTTTTACAACAAATTATCTTTCCCGAAAAATTGTTAATTTTCCCAGTTTTCTCTTACGATCCTTTTTTCCTCAGTCAAGGCGGCGTAATAGGATGCTACCATATTGATGCCCACCATTCCTGCGGAGAATTGCCCCTATTACCCTAACTGGATCCGCGAGTGGGGTACATGCTTTTAGCACAATTCACAAATTCAGAAATCCAAGAAAACTATTACAGACAATACTTATTAAACCGCTTGGCATAATCAGTAAAACATCCTTTTTATTGGATATCTTGGGAAATTTACACCGGAAATGGGCCCAGCGCGAATGGATACAACATATTGTGGAGGGCGCTTCGGCGCCAGGGCCTCCCTGGCCCCTTAATACGCCACTGGTGGATTATAATATTTATAATATAAATTCAAATGGTTTATTTTGACGGGAGTTCTTTATGCCATTTTCACACAGTGTCGTATATATCAGAGCAAATGTCATATGTATACCTACATTATACAGCCTAATCAGGTGTACAAATTCTTGTGTTCAAAGCAGGGACTAGCCAAGGGGGGGGGGGCACGGGGCCATGCCCCCCCCCCTGAGCGGAAGTAATTCACACTAGATAGAATGAGATCTCTGAAAACCCGACCCTACCCTTTCCCCCCGGTCAAACACATATGGCTGAGGAGAAATGATTCACAAGATAGAAGAGATTCTAGGTAGGCCCAAAATTTGATTTTTTCCGGAGTGGCCCCCCTCCTGAGCAAAATCTAGCTACGTTGCCTGCTCTAAGCCCCGTGGTCCAGCGGGACAGAGGCATTGTCACACATGTGAGAGTGGTTCTGAAGGGGAAATTTACTAGTAAAAATGTCGTCACAAATTTCATGCCAACATATGTAATTAACATGCGTAACGAGCATTTTAACATAGGTGAAAGTTCTCGTCCGTACGTATATAGTTTAAACGAACACCTTAGTGACGCTCGAAAACGAAAACCGGACACGCCCTCTACGGAACACATCGCTGGACTTTCACTTTGAGCTTCAGACTCAAAATAATTCGTAGCTTTAAAGAAGAGTTCAATGAAAAAAAAAAAAGAGAAAAAAGCTCAGAAATATGAAGAGAAGCAAGAAAATTAAGTATCATATTACTTAAGTCAAAGAAAACCTATATTTACGCGGAAAAGCAATTTAAAATGTCAATTATTGTATATTTCACATTTTTTTCCTCAAAGTAATGCGAAATCAGCTGGCTGAGAAGGCACGAAACGTCATCGATTTAGTGAGGGATCGGGTCTATGCATGATGGACTTGCCCAAGTACTTGTTGGAGTCCGGAAAATACAACGCTTTTGAAAAACCTCCACAGTACTTACTTTAATACGTATTTCGTCACTATTATATTTCACTATAAATATGTAGTGTCCGCCAACGTCGCTCACTGTCCGTGCTCTGGGCGTCCGATCGTCTGGATTATGTGTCACAAGGTCATGCACGCCGCACGTCCGGGCGGCGTGCCGCGGGCGGCCCAAATCAAACAGCCGCACGCGCTTACTTACGAAGGCGGGTGCGGTGAGTGGGAGAGAAACAGATCAACAACCGAGCCATTGGAACGTCAGGCCAGCGCGAACTACGGATAGCACAGAACGTTGTTATAAAAATGTTATAATAGAATATTCAAACATAAAATCACTATGCATTAGCATTACCTGACCAAAGTTCATTCTTGCAATAACAATTAATAAAGTACTTGAAACAAGTATGTTTTGTCCAGCACTATACACATTTCCAAGTCTTACTCATCTGTGCGTCATAATCATACGTCAACTGAGCCAAAATACAACCAAATCAGCGATTGGACCGTTACCGGGTTATAACCCGGTCACCGACTTGTTAGGACTGAATATTAAATAATTAAAGAAGTTTCTTGGAAATGTGAAAGCGTCACAAGTCATTTTCAGCATGCGCCACAAACTTGGCATCTCACTCAACCCTAGTAAAGGTGAAACTATTCCTTTAACATTTACGATACTTACTTCAGGACTGGACAATGCAGAACTTTAAAAATAGCAATCGATCAGATAAGGAAAACTTAAACCCTCCTGAAAGCTACATAGGCCTCTTTTTTGTAGACCCATGTTAGTTTTGTAGCCCATGATTGGAAAAAAAACCCTTAACTACAAGTTTCTGGACTAAAAAGGCTCTCCAACCGAATATATTTGACTTTTTGTCGAAGGAATGTGGGCCATGAATAAAGAATGTCAAGAATGTTGGCCTTCGGGAGGCTGTACAGTAATCTTACGCGACTAATTTCGAATCTGATTGGCTGAGTCATTCGATTTTTTCGCTTGACTTTGCAGAATACGCATATAGTTTTGATAAAATAAATGATATACGTCCTTCTGTCCTGAATCGGCGCGATGTATGCTATTACAATATGAAAGAAGTTGTATTTCAAAATATATAAATCGTTTTGAAAAAAAACAACCAAGGTAACTATTTCTTAAGACGAGTCCCTGTTTATGGTCTTATATAAATAATATAATCTGAGCACGTAGAACATACATACAAATTATCTGCCTCGCTACCATTGTTGTTTTGGCGTATCCAATTTATAAGCACATCAATTCTTAATCCAATTATAATTTGCTATGCGAATTTCAGCAATGGAGCAACCGAACTTCCAAAGGTGTCTTTTAATAGCTACTAAATAGCTGCCAAATGACGAAGGGCGCAGCGGCAACCCTAAGTGATTGTCAGTCCTATATCATCAGCGGCCATTACCTAATGTTGATATAGCACTGGCTTGGCATTTCAGCTCAGTGTTGTCATTGAAGAACCGAGCCAAGAACGCTACGCTAATGCTACGTACGGTAAAGCAATGGCTGTGTTATTGGGTTGCCAGGAGCGTTCATCGCTTCATTTGTCCTAATCGAAGTCATAACTTTAGAGGTGGAACAGAGAGTGTTATGGCCATCGCCTCCAAACGCGAAATGACAGGTCTGGAGCTGTTGAATGAGCTATGCATGATGCATGATTTATGACGGAAGGTATAATGACAAACCCTCGGCATCTAACGTGGCCTTTTGTAACCAGCATGTGTCCGCTGTTGGCTGCCATTAAACTTAAACAGCTTGCAGTAAGACCAATGTCAATCCAATTTAGCGATATGGTCTTCTGGACAGGTAGATATCGCCGTCAGGGAAGGTCCGCCGCTACAACTGTCCACCACGGTCACGGTCATCACCTTGTCAGTCGGATCGACAGCATGCTCCTTTCTCAACCCATCCCTATCCAACTATCCAGCTGTGTCATCTGCCTGCTAATTCCACTCGGTGTCCTTAGCGGAGAATGTCAAGGATCGGGTGCACCCATGACTGCCCTCCCAATTCTTTCGATTGTCTGGGTTGGATATGCATTTTTTACTTTTCATGGGTACTGGGTGGGCATGGGTATGACAATTTTTGAATAATGTCGCTAAGCATTATTTGACAACCAGATGTTTAACCAGGTAAATTTGTTAATAAATGATTAGGAAACTTAACACGCGCACTGGAGGGGGGGTGGGGGCACTTTGTGCCCCCACACAACATGTTTTTCGTGAATATCTCAAAACGAACCGCGCAGGGCGTATTTGTTTTGTGCGACATTTACGGCAACATGAATAGGGATCGTTTGACGTAAAAAAATCGAAATCGGTCGCAAATTTTTGAAGTATAGGATTTTAATTCCAAAATGCGGCCAGAATACGAGGTCCGGCGAAGCGATATCTTCGGGACAAATAGTCAGATCGGGACGATTCAAACGCCATTTGGTAGCCAGTGTCAATCTCATCCATCAAACGGAACTTAAGACACATTGCAGTTGACCTGTGACGTCACAGAGGTCAAATCCTCAAAAAGGTGACATTTGGCCCGATTTTACCTTCATGACCTCGTTTGACCTTTAAGAAATTAATTTAAGGTCGCCAAAATTTCCGGGAATGTAGATCTTCACAGCACCTACCTACCCTGTAAGTTTGAACGTTCTAGCTATCATACTTTCGGAGATTTCACGGGGGGCACTAAATTCCCCCCCTCCAGTGCGTGTTAGTGGCATACCCCTCTCCAGTGCGCGTGTTAAACAATAAATTTAGGCAATTATATGACAACAATCAATCGTTGTAAGCAATAGTGGAGTAAGATTTAGCAAAACAATATGTCTGATCCAAAGTCTGATCCAATATGAAGTTTACCGAAAAGTGTTCGATAAGCCCAACAACAGCAACATGCGTGATATTATTTCTCGTTAATTCAGACGGAGTGAGTGAGGCCGCGAAGCGGCCTCATTAACGTAGTCTTACAGATGGGCCAAAATCCGTCTTCATCTTGCTTGCTTGCTTGCTTGCGTGGGTTTCAGGGTAACTTACCGTTCACTGCACTGATTTCAAAGTATCATGATGTTTTAGTCGTAAAATAACACTGGTATAGCTACGTGAAATATTTACACAATAAAAAAACTGTCATATCCATAAATATACAAATAACAAATACCAGCCGAATGCTAAGCCACAGTGCTTTGACTCTCGAATTCACTTCACAGGTGAGAATCAGAAATAAAACTAAATGCCACAGAAAGGCAGTAAGTATTGTTTTATATGCAACCAACTAGTAAAAGCATGCATGGCATGAAGCAAGACGAGCGTAGTTATTTCATTTTCGTCGGCAACTGATAGGCAAAAGCATTTTGTTTGTTGCAATCGTAAAACACACTTACCTGCACCTTTCTGTGGCATTCATATTTTATTTCTATTCTCACCTGTGAAGGTTGAATCCAAGTCAAAGGCACGTGCTTATCGTTCGGCTGTATTGATTTTGTGTTTATAGGATGATGACGTATTCTGGTTTGTGTAAAATATTTTCACGTAGCCTATACCATGCTTATTTTCCGATAAAATTATCAGTGTATACGTTTGCATAATCAGTGCAGTGTGAAACGGTAGATATCCCTGAAACCCACGCAAGCAAGCAAGCAAGATTAAGACGGGATTTATGCCCATCTGTAGACCTACGTAAGTGAGGCCGCTTCGCGCCTCATCTCACTCCGTCTGAACAACAAATGCTTATTAGTTGCCGACACAAAATGAAATAACTCGCTCCTTGCTCATGCCATCATGGCCTTCTATAGTATGCAAGTAAATTGCTAGGATAAAAAAAATGTCTGAAAAATTTTGAATATATTATCTGCGTTATCTGAATGGCCCCAATATTATTAATTTGAATGGATCTGGTCTGGTCTGGGCATGGTGTTCATGGGCTTCGGATTGGCTGGGCTTGGAGTTTAGGCACCCATGATAGTCTCTGGTCCTCAGTCCTGTACCTCTGCCTGCCGTTTCCCTTCCCCAGACTCCACTCGGTGTCCTGTCCCTCTGCCGTTTCCCATCCCCAGACTCCACTCGGTGGTCCTGTCCCTCTGCCGTTTCCCTCCCCAGACTCCACTCGGTGTCCTGTCCCTCTGCCGTTTCCCTCCCCAGACTTCACTCGGTGTCCTGTCCCTCTGTCGTTTCCCTCCCCAGACTCCACTCGGTGTCCTGTCCGGATCTGCAGTTTGACCCCAGAAGCCGCTCGGTACACGTCAGTATTAGAGGTGTCACTTTTCAGGCTTGTGGCCCTGCAAACCCACTTAAACTACCCACCACTACCAACATGACCATATATGCTGCCAGCTACCCACAAGTACCCACAAAGACAATTTGATACTTCTAGAAGTTTTAGTATAAAAACAATATTTGATAATAAAAACAACATTTTGAATAACCATAAAAGCTAAAAAGCATCATAGGTTACGAAAAAACAAGTCGATATACAATATAACATTAAATCAAGAGCCTAACGGATTAAAAAAGTACTTAATAGCATCATGTTGGGGCAAATAAGGCAAGGACTAACTACCTCATGGTAGCTCACCCATCAATAATAAGCCAATAGCACCAGTAAGACGCCTAAGGCGAAAGACGAGCAACCCCGACGAAACCTGATAACTAGAAAATTTGTCTGCTGCCATCTTATTCTAAACTCGATTTACTATTAAACATCCTTACCTTTGCCTTTTTGCGCACGCTCTGGAGCATTCTCCATGCGTCTTCCATTGACAAAATCCTTCCCAAACAAACGGATCCTAGGGATGATCTAGATCTCTTTTCCTACACGTTCTGGACCCGACAGAAGCTGTTTCAAAAGAAAAATAAGGGCTCAGTCGCATTTTTCAAGTTTCTCAAGACCAGGAAGCAGCTTAAGACGGCCATGAGAGCTGTAGTGCGGGCCATCCCCGCCGACATGTGCCCGTTAGCAACTAGGTGAGTACGAGACGGAGGGCAGAGCCTCTGCCCAAAACGGAGCATATCTCGAATACTAGCTGTAGAGGATATTAACGTGACGCTTTGTGTTTTGAATATGCTCAGCTGAAATCTCCACGAATTTCTGAGCAGTCGAGTAGGTATGAGCAGTAGGTACATCTGACGAAAACGCTTAACCATTTTTATTTGCCACTGGAAACGTTAGGAAATGCCATACTTTTCGGATGGCAGGCGATCCACTATTGCTATCTAACGTCATAGCAACAAGTGCTTCATGAATTATAAACTTTTACATACAAATAACTTGCGAAATATTTATGCATGCGAAATGGTGTGGATCACGTTAATCAGCACAATTTTACTATCGTTTTGCAAATATCCCTTAACAACTAGCAACTAGTCCATTGATATGCTACGATTAATGTATTAACTTTGTTGTTATAGTATATAATTATTGACTATGATTTGGCTACAAATCTAACACAGAGAAGACGAAATGTCTTTAAAAACCATCCGTCGACGGATCGATAACCATCAGCAGATCAAATTTAATTCGGTGAGTTGAACCGTACCTCGGCCGTCCCATCGTACTGTATGTCTAACAGAGAGACGAGATGTCTTTAAAAACAAAACATCCATCGACGGGCCGATGGACGTCAGCAGCTACAAATAAATCCGTTATGAATTGGACTGTAGCATTGATATAGTCCAATCAGACTGTATGTATATTTAACAGAGAAGACGAAATGTATTAAAAATAACATCCGTGAACTGACCGATGACCGTCAGCAGATCAGAAATAAATCCGGAGTGAATCGGACATTGGCATTGAATCCAGTAGCATTGATATAGTTCCATCGGACTTATAGCATTGATACAGTTGTAATGACGTGTCTGTTCTTTCGCTATATATACTAGTGGTGTCAATCGGAAAATTGTGTGACCGATTCGGTAATCGGTCGGTCAGGCTTATAAATTGTTGGACACTTTTCGGTCAGCTTCTTGTTTAAATAAGTATACTATTCAAAAATCGGTCAAATCTTGGACATTTTTGGCCTCAACCAGAATCGGTCAATATTTGGACAACCAAAATGCCTCCTGTTTGGTATTGGATTGGTTTTGGTCGGGACATTTTGGGAAAATGACATCACTAATATATACCAGTGATATATTCAGTATTTCACGCTGTATATGTTGGATAAATTATACCATACCGGCTCTAGGTCAAAACAGTTTCAGAAGTCAAACAGTTTCAAGTCTATAAAGAGAGCGGCTCACACAAAGCGGCTGGTGCGGAGGAGCGAACCGTCTCGGGTCTGAACAGTGACTCGGGTCACTGGAGTCGCTCTCGGGTCTGAACAGTGACTCGGGTCACTGGGAGTCGCTCTCGCGGTCTGAACAGTACTCGGTGTCACTGGAGTCGCTCTTCGGTCTGAACAGTGACTCGGGCACTGGAGTCGCCTCTCGGGTCTACAGTGAACTCGGGTCACTGGAGTCGCTCTCGGTCCTGAACAGTGACTCGGCGTCATGGAGTCGCTCTCGGGTCTTGACAGTACTCGGGTCACTGGAGTCGCTCTGAACAGTGACTCGGGTCACTGGAGTCGCTCTCGGGTCTCCAGTGACTCGGGTCACTGGAGTCGCTCTCGGTCTGGCAAACCAGTGACTCGGGTCACTGGAGTCGCTCTCGGTCTGAACAGTGACTCGGCGTTACTGGAAGTCGCATCTCGGGTCTGAACAGTGACTCGGGTCACTGGAGTCGCTCTCGGGTCTGAAACAGTGGACTTCGGGTCACTGAGTCGCCTTCTTTCGGGTACACTGAACGGACTCGGGTCACTAGGAGTCGCTACTTCGGTTCTCCACGTGACTCGGGTCACTGGAAGTCGCGTCTCGCGGTCTGAACAGTGACTCGGGTCACTGGAGTCGCTCTCGGGTCTGAACAGTGTCTCCTCACACGCGCCCGACAACCCAGGACCACACCTTGCACGTCAGACTCCACGCAAGCGCAGTAGCGGAGCTCGGGCTACGCCGCAATTCAGGCACCAATCACAGAAACGCGGGGAGCCGGTAGCTCCGTGGTATGTCCTCGGACTGCCATGCAACGGCCCCGGGGTCGATTCCCGGGGTGCCCGGGTTCCGGCGGATAGGCTCCCGTATAAATCCCCTGCCTCCGAGTGGAGGGGGTCCCATGGGGGGTCCAACCCCAGGCCCCTCCTCGCCCCCTCCCCAGGATCTCTCTCCCAGAATATGGTGAAAGGCCGAGCCGGATGAAAAAACTCGGGTGCTATGACGTCACCGGGGACAGTGCTGCGCAGGTACAACAGTCCAATCGAAATAAGGCATTGATACAGTCTAATGAGGCTGTTTCATTGATGCAGTCCGATTCACACTAGATCCATTTTGATCTGCTGACGGCCATCGGTCTGTCGACGGATGGTATCTAAAGACATTTCATATTTTCTCTGCTAGATCCGTTGGCGAATCCCAATACAAAAATGTCATTTTATTTTTCATTTATTATGTATCATGGCAATATTATTAGTATGCTAGTCGCAGCATGGTAATTAATTGTTCAATGAACAAAAATCAATCGTCAATGGAATAACAGTGGTCAGTCAGAATAACGTTGGAACCTGGCTTAAGAGTTGTAGACCTGGTTTTTTATTATCTATCGTTGGAGAAAACGAAAGAAGCAGAAAAGGTTAGCCTATATATTTGGTATTGGAATACGATTAACAGATAACAGTATTGCTAAAAAAATGTGTCAAAGGTGTGATTGTCAGCTACGATTTTGCTTTCTGAACCTTTTGTTCTAGAGTTCACATTTAAACCATTTTTAAAAATGTTTTAAAATGTTTTAGTAGTAACCGCTTTCACGATGGACTAATTAGAGAAAAATGTTTTAACCCTCGCCCTACGTGACCGTAGGGCGAGGGCTAAAACATTGCTCGCAAATTAGTCCATCGTGGAGACGGCTACTACTAAAATATTTTAAAACATTTCTCGCAAAATAAGCCATCGTGAAAACGGCTATTGTAATACAGAAGCTAACATAGGCTAAAATACACTATACTTGCAAAATACAAAAAATGGCATTAAAACATTGATATTACGCACAAATGAGCATTTATAAAACTAGACTGCATGCCACGCTTAAACTCGAATCACGAGCGCCTGTCACGTTCGGGGGCTGCACACAGTTTCCTATTACGTTTTTCGCCATCCTGGTACTAACAGATCGGATATCAGATCCACTAATAGTGCCAAAATAACTATTGAACAGTGATGACG
The DNA here is from genome assembly GCA_014673585.1 of Semibalanus balanoides. Lineage (NCBI taxonomy): Eukaryota > Metazoa > Arthropoda > Thecostraca > Balanomorpha > Balanidae > Semibalanus > Semibalanus balanoides. Next base: position 1,079,334 of record VOPJ01002654.1, read on the forward strand.
ATCTATACAGATAATTGCGCTGCCCGTGATTGGTTCTGGGCCTGGGCAAAGACAACTGGTCTGTCTAACGGGCGTGGCGGCCAACCACGTCTCGGCTGAAAACTAACCGGCTCGATAGGAGCGAGGGTTCTCTATACTTATAATAATAATAATAATTTGTTGAAGCATACAAAGATCAAAATAATAAACATACTGGGCAGCCGAAAGCCATTCATATTGTTTCAGCAAGTCCAAGAAATGGTCATATTTCTTGCGACCTGAAAGCACTCTCGCTGCGAAGTTAAATATCCTCTGAATTTTACCAATAGCACCGGAAATGGTACCTCCATACACTTGAATACAATATCTTACATGATAAAATACCATGGCGTCAAATAATCTCGGCAGTGTTTCTTCAGGGAGCCACTTTTTAGCATGAAGAAGTGCCACCAGAATTCCAAAGCAGCGATCCGTTACTTGCTTTACATGTCGCTCCCATGACCGAAAACTATTCAGAGGGATGCCTTTATTTTTTTACTTTCTTTTTGCAATGAATAATCTCGCCCATGAAGTTAATAGTTGGGTGTCCGCTTACACGCATCAACTGCTTTATATCGCCGCACACAATAAACTCTGTTTTTCTGGCATTCACTAGCAAGCCGTTCTGCTGAAACTATGTCGTCATTATGTCCAAAACCTCTTCAAGGCTTTTTGCATCTCCTTTAAACTGTTGCGGGGACCGAAAATCCCAATCTGACTATCATCTACATAGCGGGCCTTCATGATTCGAATACCGTTAATTTAATCAGGAATGTGACACGGTAAATCGTTGCTAGCGATGTTGTAAAGCAACGGCCCTGAACATGTCCCCTGAAATGTTCCAATTGTGATCGGTCGTTGGACGGGTCGTTGGATTCCCTCGCACTTCTCTGTGACATAAGATGTCGCTTCTGGTGAGACAGGCGAACCTGCTGGATTAGTCACCCGATACCTGCGCACCGGAGCGAACGCATCCAGCAAGTCGTTCAAAGTGGACGCGAACGCCTCCCATTGCATTTGACAATCATCGTTAAAATTCACGACGACATTCCAATCAATCGCTGCTACATCGGTCATGAATGCGTCACTTTCAAACGATTTCCATGCACGACCTGTCCTATACAAGGCTTTCGTATTACAACAGTGTGTGCGGTGTGGAGCGTGGCTTACTGGAGCACGGTGCCCCGAAAGACGGTAAATAACTTTTGAAAATACCCACCGCCAAATTTTGTACGATCTAGATCAGAATTGCATGGGGAATCCGATGATGTGCTTTTCGAAATCTGGAAAATGGCACTTTTTGAGTTTTACCCCTTTTTATATCAATTAACGTATTTCTATATAACATTTTGCAAGATTATAGCCCTATATAACGAAAAAAAAGTTTCGAATTCAAGCAAACCGTTGCATATTCTGAATGCCTTGGTTAATTATCTTTCAGATGATCAAAAAGTTATGCTTATAATTGTTGAAACATTGCATGATACACGGCTTGAAAGACTTATAGGTAATAACTGCGTTGACGGCGCCTGGCGCAAATGTTCGCTCACAAGGCGCGGTACCCATTATTACCTACACATATATAATAGCATAGATATAGGACAGTATCTTAAAATTAAAATTTGTCTTCTCTGTAAGAATTCGAGCAAAATAAAGACCATGAAAAGGGAACATTATATAGAAAATTGTAAAATACCTATTTCTGTATCGAATATGAAAAACAGTTGTTTTTCGCTGAAATCATATAATTGTAATCAATATTTATGTGAAATTTAACCCGCGCACTTGCAGGGGTCGCGCCGGAACACGAACTGCAGGGGCGGGTGATTTCCGCCCCCCCGTGAGATCTCCAAAACTACGCACGTAGCGACAAGCGGAAAACGGCATTAGATAAGCTTCTTAGGCAAGCTCTCTCGAAAGTACTTCTCAGTCTTTTTCTTGAATTTCAGGTCACAATTTGAGGTCACCAGTGGTCACCAAAGCGTCAGATTTTCCGTTTTAGACTCTTTAGACTCTTTTCCAGAAACCCCCAATATATCTCGGAAACTATGATAGCTAGGAGCAACACATTAGAAGAGACAATCGCATAGCCATTTGAAATTTTGCAACGCATATATGGTCCTCAAAAAAATTGATCTCAGAATCATAGTTCAGGCTCCAGAGGTCATGAAAGGTCAAACATACTGTTTTTTAAGCCAAAACAGTTTTTCGTGATAGGCATTCACCTAGAAAGATAGGGTAAACATTTTGACGCCATCGTGTTTTGCTCATTTGATGCGCTTTGAAACATATATACGGTGACCTGGTAAGGTCAATTTCAAAATTTTGACCTAAGGTCAAGGTCATTTGGTGACCCAGGTAGGTCATTTGCTATGGGTGGCACGCGGCAGACTAGACGAACACATTTGGTGTCAACTAATTCCCCCATCTCTATCTCTTTTCTATCAAGAGTTATTAGCAAATCATTTGCTTGATGACCTCAGATGACCCTCAGATGACCTTTGTAGAGATCACTGACCAACAATTTGCACCTTGATCATTTTATAATGAGCTAAAATAGCATTATTCTGAAAGATTAGCCTGATCCAATGGCATATTTATGAAAGGGAAACATTTGTTTATTTTCCATTCACTTATAATGGGGAGGTCAGGAAATTGACCTGGACTTTTGTCACCGATACGAAAATCAATAAACGAATTGTAGGGTACTGATATTCTTATGAAATCCTGCAAGTTCAAAACTTTCCGAAAAAAGGACTGTGGCTTTGGCACGAACGCCAAACATTTTTTGAAGGGAGCGTCACTTGACATGGACTTGTGACCTGACCTGAGATACCTCAAGTCACAACTTTTACAAAGTGTGGGTAATTGGATGCCCAAAAGAGGTGTTACGAATTGGCGGCGCTTGCGCCGCGCCGTTTTTCCGCTACTCCTGAAAAACCTGAGGGGGGGGGCGGGAAATCAACCCCCCCCCCACTGCAGTTGCGCGGTTAATATAAATTTCACGATTTTGGGAAATTTTGCAAAATTCACTCCTTAAATGGGGGAGTAAGGAGTGAAAGCTATTCACATGTCGATTGCCCATTTCCCATTCAAATCGAAAATTTTTTGGGATACTGTTAGTTTTTAGGCATGGCATATTTGGTGAGCGTAACTAGCCATCATGACTCAATAGCGGATGAAAGTCAGGCAATGGCTCACGAAGCTATGCTAGGACTGGTCATAGGACGTAGAAACAGGGGAAGGGATCAGATTGCCCCCCCCCCCACTTCTCATGACGAATTCCTTACGTCCCTAGACCGTATAACGTGCATGAGCCATGAACTTGCATGAGCACTGGTCGACAAAAATGACGATTCAGCCAAAATGTCCCCGTCTTTAGTGGGCCCTACCCGAAACAGGTCCTCAGTGGACCAAAAGAGGCCCTTTGACAGGCACGTAGCCAAGGGGACGGTGGAGGCGGCCACTCCCCTCCTCCCTGGAGGCCCGGTGGGCACTTTTCGGGCGCAGGCGCGCCGAAAAGGACCGACGAGACCGCGCGAACTTCGGTATCATGGTTAGAAGGACCAAGCGAAGCCTGGTCTCTGAAGAGTTTTAGAGCCACTCCAGAGGTTCTTAGGGCCACCAGGGCCCTCTCTAAAAAAGATGAAAGGGCCCTTGGACGTTCCAAGAGCCCTGTTTGATGTTCCAGAGGCCCCTGGACAAGCTGACAAAGGGCCCTTGAGCGGGTCAGAGGGCCCCCTGAACACGTCGAATGGGCCCCCTAGGTCAGCACAGAGGGCCCCTAGAAGTTCGTAAGGTCCCTGGGATGTCGGAGGGGCCCTTGGAAAGTCGAAAGGGCCCCTGAGCCGGTCAGAGGGCCCCCTGAACACGTCGAATGGGCCCATAGCCAGCCCAGAGGATCCTGGACAGGTCGAAGGGGCCCCTAGGCAGGTCTGGCAGGGGTCCCTGGGGAAGGAAGGAGGGACCCCTGACGTGGTCAGAGAGCCCCTGAGCATCGTTGGTAGGGCGAAAAAAGCACCAGCACGTTCGGCATTTACCAGTCGAAAGGGCCTTAGAAGGCAGGAAGGAACCTACCCTATCCAGCCGAGAGGACCCCTGCGAAGTTTAAAGGGCCCCTGTGCAGGTCAGAGAGTCCCTTGACCAGCAAAGAGGGCCCCTGGGCGGTCAGAAGGGCCATGAGCATTTCAAAATTTGGCCCTCACCAGAACGGAAAGCAGACCTTTTCCACCCGTTCTACCGTGCCCTTTTAACGCTCGTAATGGGCCCTCTGCGAGGCGCCCCCCCCCTGGGCCGGAAAAATCCTGGCTACGCGCCTGTTAAAGAGACCTTTTTGAGCGGCCGCCCCCAGCGAAATCCCTGGCTACATGCCTGCTTAATGCGTTACCGCGTTGGTGCAGCGAACATGACGCTAGGTGCCTTGGAAAGCAGTTATTACCCAGTCTGTTAAGCCGTGTATCATTCATGTTTTAACAAGTATATGTATAACTTTGGTATCATCTGATAGATAATTGAACAAGAGTTCATACTATTAACAAACGTTTAATTGCATTCATATTTTTTTCTCGTTTATTAGAGCTATAACCTTACAAATTTTTATCAAAAATTCACTAATATATATAAAAAGGCGTATAACTCAAAAAGTGCCATTTTCTCGATTTCGAGGAGCACAGCATCGGGTTCTTCATGCAATTATGGTCTAAACCGTATCAAATTTGGCGGTGAGTATTTTCAAAAGTTATTTACCGTCTTTTGGGGCACCGTGGGAGGGTAGGGTAAAGAAGCGGGACAGGTAAGGAGTACCACTGGTGGTTACATACTCAAGTCATTTACCAAATATAAACAAAATTATAAAACAGAAGAAAACCTTTCTTGGACCGTTCAGAAAAACTTCGGACAGGTTTTTAACAATGACCGTATTCGTGTCTTCAAAAAGGGGAACCAATCTACGGAGATATTTTATTACACAAAGAAGACGAAACAACAGGTAAGGTTGATGAAAAGAGTCAAGGAGATTTGGGAAAAAAAACCTGTGCAGTATGCAAAAGTTAACAGCAGAAGGATAGGATTAGAGGACCCGGAGGGGAAAGCATCATGTACATATTGACAGGACGATAGGATGTAAATCGAGAAACGTGTATATGGAATATTTTGCGAAGTGTGTGAGCTGCTAGTTTATGTGGGAGAAACGGGAGGGGTCCGACCGCCCCCCTTACCAAAGAGTGCAAAATCATTGTCGTCGATAAGGTGCGGAGAAACGAAATTGGAGGTGGCTGCCACATTTTTAATGGGGAGGGACCATCAAGCTGTCGAACGCCAAATTTGTAGGTTTAGAAAAAAGTGTGGAAGGGCTGGGTAACTTATAGGCGGGTGCGAGAGGCAGAGGTGCGGTGGGTCTATTTGACACAAACCGTAGAGCGGGGGACTTAACAAGAAAAACTGCCTTAGAAAAAAGGTCAGCTGCCTAATACGTTTAAACAAACTAATTTGCAGACCGTATGAATGTATTTTCTATAATTTGAATGGAAGATTGAAGTTTGAAATCGTTTAAATACTGTATTGAATGTATGGTATTGTGCCATTAACTACTGCCGATTGTAGGCGTCTTTACGTTGCGTCTTGTGTTATATATGTATGTATTTTTTGGCATTTTTGCAATCTTACTGTACCTATATGTTTTATTGAACTGTATGGAAATATGTTTATTGAACTTATGATTATGGTCTTGTTACGTTTGTGCTTTAATCGCTGATGAAGTGACAATAAATGTCACGAAACCGTCCGATATGCCGAGTTTTATTAATATTATATATATATATATATATATAATGTTTAATGTTTCCTAGTAAAGGTAAAATGCTTACCATATAAATGAAAGCGTTTGCTACTCTTCTGAACTGGCAAATTACAAAGAGAAAGGGGTCACGTCCCTCCATAGCGTTTGCATCGGTTCAAAATTAGCACATTACCTGATTGAAAATCTGAGCAGCTTGAAATACTGAAAGTTTGTTTTAACCAGTTAGGAAGCATGCACAAGGAAGCGAAATCCAGAGAGAGAGTCTGCATAATTGCATGATAGTCCTTTCATTTGCCCCAATAATCATTTTGCCGTTTTGTGTCTTCTCTTTGCATCTTTGCATTTGTAATCCAAAAATGTTAAGCAGAGGCTCCAACATTCAGTTACCAGTCCATGGCTGTTTCAGCCAGAAGAGTTCAATTGCGTGTAGCCGGCCGCCGTTATACACAAAGGTTACTTCGAACTATTGACCTGTCCTGCTGGTGTTAAGGGGCAAGTCAACGTGGCGCGAGCCTGCGCGCGACAGGCGCACCCTCGCCTCACCCGGGTCCCGTCACTTCAACCTCAGACCCCGAACAGTCGACACCGGCTAGCGCGAGCTCGAGCTGGGAGAATGGCGGCCCCGATCTCAGTATTGTGCCTCCTGCTGACGACTGGTACGCTGCTCGGTCTTGACCCAAAACAGGCTCAATATAGTCGTGAAGATGGCAAGTTTGCCAACCCCCCTGATGCTACCATTTCAGCGGCATCCGATACAACCTGCGCCATCAGCTGTACCGCGATGGAGCCGTGGTTCTGCGGAGGCATGACGTACCATGACAACGGCAAATGTGACCTGTTTAAGGGCAATGATCCCACCTGCGTCAATCCGCTGGTGGCAGCCCCGCCTCTGGAGGTCGACAGCAGCTCTGAACCTCACAGCTACCGACGCCTCGTAAATTCAACGTGCCCAGGTGAGATCATAGTCGTTTCATTAAGGACACATTTCATATGTGTAAATATTGAACACATCTTTGTCTACCGTTTTATCATTCATGTCACCAATAAAGACAGAGCAACGTCATTAGCACAACAACTTATTATCAGTTCTATAAAACTTTACTCCAAGCACATCAAGTATGATTGTGACATGAGCTCTACACGTTTTTGGGGCGTTTGCTGGGTTTGCCAGACGTCCAGGATCTACTGGCGGATCCAGACTCTCTCCGTGTGGGGGCGATCCTTTTGTGTAAAAAAGATCACCCCCATTTGCCATTAGTTTTTCTTTCCGTGGATTTTGACCGGTCGCCTTATTTTGGTCTTTGTGCTAAAAAAAAACGCGATCTTCCGTAGCTGTTTCACTAGTCATGTCATTGAAAATCCTGACCAATACCAGTCCCAATACCAAATAGGAGGCATTTTGGATGACCAAATACCGATCGATTTGGATTGAAGCCAAAATTTATGGATTGTTATTTTAAACTGACCTCTCCTTGATATATTAAAAATACTTTTTCAAAATGAATATATTTTTACAAAAACATTCGAAGGGCGCTGGAAATAGCAAAGGCGTTGATATTGGCGCTCACTCTGGTTTGTCCCCATATCGTGTCCCTGTGTTAGCCACCAAACCATATATATATAATATATATATATATATAGAATATATATATATATCATCTTTTGTTTTTGTAAAAATATATTTCATTTGGAAAAAGTATTTTTAATATATCAAGGAGAGGTCAGTTTAAAATAACAATCCATAAATATATATATGCTCCTTGCACAAGCACTCCGGAGATGAAGCCAAAATTGTCAAAAAATTGACTGATTTGTAAATTGCATGTGATGATGGTGCAGGTTTATGGCGTTGGGTGCGGTGAGGTTAACCTGACATGCTGAATAATCTCCTGAACACGGCCACGGTTGTGGCTATGGCTACAGTCTAGCTGAGCTATTCTATCATACTTCCATAAGCAACAATTCCTTTAATATAACATAATCTGCTTTAGTGGTCAGACACAAAATATCAATGTTTTACCACATAACAATGTCACAGAAAACAATTATACTTAGTACTTGTCATATTGCAGAGCGACCACCTGCACAAACGCCAAACACTTTCTACTTCAGTCCAATTTGTAAGGCGCCATTTGGTTTGGGAAAGTGAATAGTGGGAAAACTGACGATATCAAACGTATATGGGGAAAATGCTGAAAATGCTGGTCATTTAAGCACTAGTCGATTCACATTGCTCAATATTTAAGTTTTGCAACATTAAAACAGTGGGACGAACGTTGGTATGACCCATGACCGGCAACAGAGCTAGCCTTCACTGAAATAAAGATCAAGACAGCTGACTATCAACAATCAACATGCAAAATGAGACAAGAGCAGGTCAGTCGGGTCCGGTAAGGTGATTGAGGCGTGAACCTAATGTGAGGTGAGAACAAAACATATAAGCCGTTTTCACGATGAATTATTTTGCGCGAAATGTTTTAAAATATCTTAACCCTATTACTGTCGAGGGGGGGCGCGAATCGGCCCCTTTGAGTTTTTCGCGTACGGGTCATTCATAACTCAACTCAGAATCTTCAAACTTACTGGATTTTCCTAACATTTCATTGCGCATCGAATGGTGAACTTTTTTCCAAATTGAATTATTAGGAGGGGGTCCAGGGCAGTTTTTAGGGGGGCGTGTTCGGCCGTTTTGAAACAAAATATTTGCATGGTTAAGCACTCATGGAGAGCTGTGTGTTGAAGAGAAGTGTTAGAAAAAACAGACATCGGTAGAGAATTGAGTGTTTTTTTCAGATGGCTATCTCCAAATTTCAAAATTTTGAATTTGTAAATCCAATTTTTTGGAAAAACTTATTTTTTCACAAAATGATGCAATTTTTTTATTTTCAAGACGTTTAAAAAAAAGGATTGCATAAGAGAGAAAACATGGCAAATAATATGTGTTGAAGGTTTCAGGGTGATATCTAAATATTTCATGACCTGATGTCAGGTCAAATGCTAACTTTCCAATATAAGTATATGGTGAAAAATGAAAAACGAGGGGTTTAATACATGCATCAAATCCAATTATTTCAGGTATTTCATGTCATCTAAAGACCCTTCTTGTTGAAAAGGATGAATTTTTTAGTCAGTTGACCTTTTTGAAAGGGTCATTCAAGGTCACCAAAACCTTTTTATCAATAACTCGTGACAAAAACATCATAGAGACTCACAAATGTTCTCAAAAAGTTTTTATCGTCAATACGCGTCTTTTGATATGCATTTTGACCGACTTACGTCACCTTGACCCTGACCTTGACCCGTGGGTCAAATTTTCGATTTGACAAAGTTGATATGATTCGAACCGCAATGACGAGAGAAACACGATGGTTCCAAAATAAGTGTTGTAAATTTACTTTAAGATAAACAAGCTATTAACGAACAAACATTTGCTGAAAAACATTTTTTTTAACATTTGTTGACCTCTTACAGTCCAAACCATTGACCTGAGGATCATTTCTGAATGCCTTACGGGATGAAAGGACAATTAAAACCGCTTTACAGTGATTTTTCGGATTCCTCCTAGCTGCCATAGTTTCCGAGGTAATGGCAAGGTTTCCTGAAAATATCATGTTTTGACCAAAATAATTTTTGATGACGTCATTTGACCTTGAAGATAATGACCCAAGGTCACCAAAATTTTGAAAAAGAGAGTTCATTGTCGACCTTAGTCACACACCAAGTTTCGTGTTTCTATCTCTTATGGCAGCGGAGATCTGAAGGGGGGCCGAATAAGCCCCCCCCCCCCGACAGATTCGTATACTTTTCATCCCTCCAGGAATAGGGTTAAGATGTTGTAAAATGTTTTTGTATGAAAGTTTTAGTATACTTATTCTTTCCTTTAACTACACATTTTTTTAAGCGATTTTTGTCCTAGAAATGTCTCTCATAATTTTGTAATATGTTGGTTAAGAATATAGTATGTTACAAAATTGCGGGTTTGGTTGGTAATTATAGCAAGATAATTATGTATAGGTTAGCTGTGATGCCAGATCTTCACCTACTGCCACTTTTTTCAGAACAAGCTTCGAAACATCTCGGTCTCGGGCACGCTATTGGTCGCTCAACAAAGCGAACTCTCGCTAACTCATAATGGAACTCGCCTTCCAGCGAATCGCTTCTAGCGAATTAATGCGCCATACGAAGGCAGACCTGTGATCCATGACGCTGCCAGATTGAGTAACTAATAAATGGCGGTATGCTTAACTGAACGAATGGAACTAGACGCATATGTTCTTAGAAACGGAAATTTTGTATCATAATCTTGTAATGAGCTAATTTCATGTTTCCATAACTCTTGAATAATTATAACATATCGCCAAAATCAGTAACTTATTTTTCTTGGAATATATCGTATACTAAAACTTTCCTACTAAAACATTTTAAAACATCTTAAGATGTTTTCAAAAATTTCGCGCAAAATAATCCATCGTGAAAACGTCTATTATTTCAATTTGCATTTTCCATTGGTAATATACTGTCTCTCAAATATCATATTTTAATTTTGGGATTAACAAGGACTGAGAATGAGCTGAGCACTAAGGACTGAGAATGTGACTGGCCAGGAGCCCCTCGATTTCATAGTTGGCTCCCGGATATGCTTCGATCCAAAGAAAAACATACATTTTCAAATGCTGGTGGCATGGTGTACCTACAGCCTCACCTAATCAAGCATCCTGATGCAACTTTTCTTCAAATCGTATTCCTTACCGTACGAGTTAAAATAAAAGGCATTGTAGAGTACATTTCTCCAATAAATCTGGCATGAACAGCAAGACCCTATAAATGCACAGACACAATTCAAATTTTGCCTCTTCAACCAATGATGCACGTGAAGCTGTTGGCGGTTTAGGGATATTTAGGGCGCGTAATGCACTTGACGTCGTGGACACTGGTGGATCCAGACTCTCTCCGTGGGGGGTATCTTTTTGCGTCAATTTTTTTATACACGAATCTGGGATGGTAATATTTTTTTGCAGGGGCTGCAGATTCAGGGGGGAAGGATGTGCAGCTGCACATCCTAAAAATCTTGAGTGGTTGCAAAACACCTATTTTGCCTCCAGGAATTCAGGGGTGCAAAATAGGTGTTTTGCACCCCTCAATATTTTCAGGGTGTGCATTGTGCAACTGCACACCCTGCCCCAGGAATCCACAGCCCCTGTTATTTTGGTATCTGATGTTTTAAATGCATTTTTTGGGGGCAAAACACTTTTTTCTGCATTGTTATTGGGGAAAAATCACTTCTTTTCGGATAAAAAATATGATAAAAACTCACACAAAACGTGATATTCCGTATCACGTGTACATAAGTAATAATAACATTTATCTTATACTAAATCGCCACAGGACAACGATACTACGTAAATATAGAGATGTGAACAAACATTGTTCATTATTTGTAATTATTTCCTCCGAACGTTAACCTACAACCCTTTCATGAGGTCCTAACTCCACCCTACTGCTGGCCCAGTGACCGGTGGTCCGGTCGTGGAACTCGCACCTAGACCCCGGGCGCCGGCTAGACCCCGAGGGTCGGGTGAGCCGCCGCGTATCTAAATAAACAGGTCTGGAATCGGAACGACATTGCTGTTGATCATTCAATGGCGACGAGGCAGTGAACTCAGGTTGGATGGCGTGTCCGTGGGGCAAGTTTCTGGGAGTTTGAACGCGCAGTGGATCATGCGGTGCATACAGCAGGCGTCTGGAGCAGTATTTTGTCGGCCAATTGGCGTCAAATTGAAGACGATGTCGAAACGCCGCGGTCATACTGCTGAGTGCAGTCGGCGCAAGCCACGTTCAGGCGCCTACTGGAAGACCTGACGCACGGCCGTCAGTGAGTGAGAAGTCGCTACAAGGATCTTGTTAAGATCTTTGGTTGGACCCATTTTGAAGCCACAAGCAGTTCTGAAATAATTATCCAGGTCCGGTTCATTTCATGCAATCGTTGACGCTTGGTGAATGCGGTCTCGCCATTTCTGGCGAGGCTTGCGCAAGCTCGCGAAGCCCTGCAAGTTTCAGCCGAGCTGGGCTGGACGAGATTCTTCGTGCACAGGGTTTGGTGTGCGCGGTAATCCAGCACGAAGCTTCGGCTGCAGTCGCGGCTGCTGAGCAGCCGCGGCTGACTGTCTGGGCACAGCAGTGGGAGATCCGCCCAGGCCCACGAGTCGGCGCTGCCAGTTGAGCTGCTGAGCTCAGTGGCCGGGTGGGAGCAGCAGCAGGTCCTGAACGTCATCAGCGCGGGTAGAGGGAGCGGCTAGAAGGGACCGGCAAGCACTGTGGTGAACGACAACGGGCAAGCACTGGTGAACGACAACCGGCAAAGCACTGGTTGAACGACAAACCGGCATTTACCACGGGCGTGGGGGCGCCGGGCGGGAGGCGCCGCCGCGGGACGCGTGTGGCCGCTGCCTCAGCCGGTGGCACGTCCCGGCGGCCTGCCCGTTCCGCGGGCGGAGCTGCTTCGCGTGTGGTGCCGTGGGCCATACGAGAGCGGCCTGTCGTTCTCGGACCGGCTCTCGGCGAATTCGGCGGGTGGCTGAAGAAGAGGAGCAGCTGGAGCTAGCGTCTGCGGTCGCGGCCCCGGTTGAGGAGCCCTCTGACGGTGATGCGGCCAACTATGACGGTGAGAATGAGCCATACTTTTTGTTTCGTGCGCCGTCAGTACAGCCGGGTGGGGATCGCAAACCACCGCTGATGGTTGATGTGATGGTGGAAGGTCAGCCGTTGCAATGGAAGCGTCGACACGGGAGCTGGCATTGGTCCGTTTGTCCGAACAGGAATTTTAAGCGTGGTGGCCAGTAGTGGGACCCGATATTAAAACCGTTGTAATAAGCTGCTAAAAAACCTATTAGCGGGGAGGTTTTGGTGTTGATGTGGCCACTGCTGCCGTGCATATCAAGAAAAGCGCATGTCACGTCCCATGCGATCGTTAAAATTGTTCAGGAGCGACCTTTTTGTGTTTTGTCAGTTTTAGAACAAACAAAATGTCTATGAGTGATAAAAGTTACACCAAAATATCCGCAATGAAATGGGGAATTTAAATGTATGTATTTTATTTATTAATTTTGCGTGGTTTTGTTATAAAAGTCCAAAAAGTCCTTTTGCTTTGCACCACTAACCTTCTGAAGCCGTCCGCGACCATCGTAAAAAAAGCGTTAGTGCATTTGCATCGTGAAAAGAAGCGCATGTTCAGAGATGTGCTTCAGATGCTAAGCGAAAACAGCGTGTGTACGTACATATGCTTTTGTTAAGTTGTTTGGTCGATCGTTATTGGCACTTACGCTGGTCATACAATGGACATAATGTATGAAAACGGTAATAATCATACACCGGTGTCGATTTGTATACTTTTTGGTGGGTGGGAGGCCCCAATAATTTCAAATTTTATGAGGCCTATGGCGTTGCATGGTGAGAATGAAATTATATTCGATTAAATTTGCATTGGGTCCACCCAATCATTTTCAGAAATTGACACTCCTGTAATAATAATAATAAATACCTAATAATATATGGAAATCATGCTACCTTATTTTCCCCACTTGTAACTTAATCTAAGATAATTTTGCATTTCGCCATCTTACTTTGAGCCATTCTCTGGCCTCATCTCATCCAATAGCTTCTTCTCCCTCGTCTCCGCATTCAGACGCGATTGATACCCAGCTACATGATACGAGCTTACTGCTAACTGTATTCACGACACTGAGCATCGATGACGCAGATGACAACTGTGGTTCCTTCGTTAGCAATCGCCTAGGAAATCTGGCACTACATTTACAAAGCAACGACATCTCATTTGCAACAATTGCAAACAATATCAAACAATCATTTGAGAAAATCCATTACATCTCATTTGCAAAAATTGAACGTACTGACAGCCGTTTTCGGTCTAAGGAGACAATACATTACACATAGATAGCAACGATTAGACGGCTTTGTCTAAGTGGTCAACTGTGACGACATGAACTAGCGTTGCGGCTGGCAGATGAGAGGCGTGATGTTTGCGACCTACGCAGTTAAGTCGCGAACGTTGCTGGCTTCATCCTCTTGGAGCCGGAGCCAGAAGTGGCGTTTGTGAAGTGCCATCAGGGGCAGCAAGGCCTGGCAAAATCGGTCGATCTTTGCCTTGTTGACCCCTCTGGCCATCTCCCTGCGCGCTGGTGCGTCTGCCGGGTTGTATGTGGTTTTGACCAGGTCATATCCACGCCACGTCTTCTCGCCATGGGACGTCTTCATGTAGACCTTTGGACTCCCTCGCCTCACTTGTAAGGCGCGCACCAAGCGTAGGCACGGCCTCAGTCCCTCCCGACCTAGCAGGGCCAGTTTTGCCCTGCTTACACCGTCTTCGAACTCGAAGAAGTCAGTCGGATTCATTACTCTCACTCTCATCCCGGCGGCCTCTACCACGCCTGCAAAATCCGTGAAGTCGCTGACCTCCTTCATCTTCGCCAGTCGTTTTTGAACCATTTGGTGGGATGCGTCTGCACTCATCGCGGTATGGCCAGGTTCGAGGAACTTCAGCGTCACCACATCCGTAGCATTGTCACCCTGTTGCACGAACGTGAGGAGAACGGTGATGAGGACCCATGATTTATTTTGAGCAGAGCAGTTGTCAAGGAAGATGGTTATGCTCTTCTTCTCCCTGTGCTGACACAAAAAAGACCAGTAAGTAGCCGAGGTGTCTTCGGTGTCGCGGCCAGCAGTCCCCTCGTGCCAAAGAAAAGCTATCGGCTTCTCAGTGGTTCTGGCGTTGCGAGCCTTCTTCTGTGCCTTTTTTTCAAGCGGTGCGAAAGTTTCGTTGAATGCTACGAGACGAGGTGTAAACACCGCGGCCTTATGAGGAAGTATAGGTATCAGTGAGATTTTCATGAGGTCTGCACTGACTACTATCTCGTTTTCCTCCCTGTCTCGATCTGCATCCTTGCGATATTCCGCTCTTGCCTCTTTGGCCCTTTGCACATGCTCCTTGTGCTCAGCGCACTGGGAGCATTGGTTTTCGTCTCCGTCCTGCGTCGCATGCTCTGACTTCAAGTGGATTGTGTTCCGTTTGCACTTATCACACTCTTCGTGGCCTAGGACCGTGAAGCCAATGTTCATGCTACGAACCTCCTGTCGGTATCTTTCGTAGCTGACCTTGTTCTCTCCATGCTTTTCCATGTAATCATTGTACATGTATCTCACCGTTATCTCTGAAGGAAGATAGCGCCGGTTGGGAGCGTGCATGTACCGGTAGTGAGGGCTGCATGGATGGAAGCTCTCTACATGTTGACGGATCAGCGCAGGATCGAGCCGGTTGACGGACATTTGCCGGCCCCTCTGGTCCTGCCGAACCCCAGCCTCCATTGCCAATGCAGTCCGGATAGCCTCGTCATTGTTGGGTTTCCTACCGAGCGTGGCCAGGAAGAACCCCTTACACACCTCCTCGTGTGTATCACCGATGGGTAGATTCCACTGAAGAGTTCGTTTTCTCTGGTCCTTTGCACGCTCTTTCCTCCTTCTTGCAACCTCCCTCACCTTTACATGCGTCTTGTACCACAGGGCCCGCGCTCTCCAGTCCAGATCACACACGGCTTTGTTGATCCGCTCTCTTTGATCTTCCGAGACCTTGCTGGTACATCTTAGACGGCATTGTTGACTTTTGCAAGAATCGGGCACGGGCAAAAGAGACCACTTTTTAGCTGTCTTTGAAACTCCTCGGTCTGCCGTCGTCTTGGCTGGAGCTGGGTCTGAAGCATGTCGGTCGGATGTCGTCTCGTGTCCACCTGCTTTGTCAGACGTCGCATAGGGCGCAAAAGCCGCTTGCTCGATGATATCAACAGGTGTCTCGGCCGCACTCACTGCATCCGGAACTTCCCCTTCATCTTGTCTGAAGCTTGTCAAGTTCCATGGATCGAAATCCAAATCATCGATTTGAAAGTTGATCGCGTCTTTAATGATCCTTGCTGTTTCAGAATCGGTAACTGTGTCTCCAGAGCTGGTAAACCCGGCGTCAGGTTTAGCAGCACCAGCAGCCGACTCCAACATAGTCCCAAGACAAGGACCACCAGCAGCCGACTCCGGCTCAGATCCCGGACCTGGACCAGCAGCAGCCGATTTCAACATAGCCTCCGGACCTGGACCACTAACAGCTGACTCCGGCTCAGATCCCGGACCTGGACCACCAGCAGCCGACTCCAACATAGCCTCGGACCTGGACCACCAACAGCTGACTCCGCTCATATCCCGGCTGGACACCAACAGCTGACTCCGGTCAGATCCCCGGACCTGGACCACCATACAGCCAGCTCCGGCTCAGATCCCGACCTGGAACCACCAACAGCTGACTCCGGCTCAGATTCCCGGACCTGGACCACAACAAGCCAGTCCGGCTCAGATTCCCGGCATGGACCACCAACAGCTGACTCCGGCTCATATCCCGGACCTGGACCACCAAACAGCTGACTTCCAGCGCAGGCTCCGGACCTGGACCCACCAACAGCTGATCGGCTCAGATCCCGGGGACCTGGACCACAACAGCCAGCTCCGGCCTCAGATCCCGGACCTGGACCCACCAACAGCTGACTCCGCTCATATCCGGACCTGGACCACCAACAGCTGACTCCACATAGCCTCCGACTGGACACCAACAGCGTGACTCCGGCTCAGATTCCCGGACTGAACTTACCAGCAGCCAGCTTCCGGCGTGGCCGCCGGGCCTTGCACGTCAGACGCGAAATCTAGCGTGACCTCAGGACCCGCAACGCTATAGGCGAGCTCGAGCGTTGGACCAGAAAGCGTGACGTCCGATGACTCTGATTGTGGTTCTGCGGATTTTGCCAGCTTTGCCAGAGGCTCATCTTCATTAATTTCTGGAAACAGACGTAGCATGGATTACGAAAGGGTTACGACTGCAAGTATTCTGTTGAATATCACTGACGTCCGCTTATTTTCAATAATATTTCAGGTTGTATAGGTAAATCGAATTAAACTGGCGTAACCGCAATAGGCCTAATGAAGCATTTCCTTTCTCAATTAAGTTCCATTGTAGGTCATGAACTTCAATGGAACTAACAGCTGCTATCGCGCTGTAGCGAAGCCGCCCACACTACACACCAATCTAACAATGGGTAGAACGAGTTACAGTTAGGACAAATAGCTGACGTAGGCATACCATGGTTTTAAAATCAGAACTTAGGATACGAAAAACAGCGTAATGCGAATGCCTCGTTCATAAGCTGCTTATCTAGCTCGAAAAATTGGACCGCAATACAATATGAACCATGGTCAGCTGCTTACATGACAAGTGCCTAACTATTGAGCCAGCCGATGTAAGTGACTATACATTTTATGCATTTGGCACTTATGGTTATCCCGCATATCAGCTTGTCGGACCGATTCTTCTTACCTTCGATTAGAGCAAGAGCAGCCTTGCGCCGTCCACTGATGGCGACCGTGCCGGCCCAGTTTTTTTTTTGATACTTCATTGTGACCCGGCATCCTCCTTCGATGTCGGTGTCACTTCGCAGGCAGGACACCGGGACATAGTGCGCCTCTCCCTGGGTGGTGTCATCCCATTCTACCTTGACCAGTAACTGCCCACTTCTTACTCTACAGTCGGCCCGCGGGACCCCTCTTCCCCTCATTCTGCAACCTGACTAGACTGACGGTTATTCAATTTTTAAATACCCTTTAAATACCTGCACACTCACGTGCATGTGCTACTGGTATTTAAATCTTATTAATTGGCATATAATTTAAGTTGGTGCTTGATGTAAATTACAACAATGATTTAGCGTTTAAAAGGTTGTTGCGGTGGTCTATTGGTCTGGGTTTATTGTAAACATGATTTGATGCCGAGTTTCACTAATATGTTCAAGATTAATTGTTACCGATCACTTACGCCAATTAAAAGCGTTGCAAATTACAACACATCGTACTGTCAATTGTTAATATAGATCCTCGAATGTGAAGACCTATTTAGAGAATCTGAGAATGCCGCTTACAGGACGGAAAAAGCGTATGTGACACTTCGGCTTACAGGGCTGCAACGGTTAAGAAAAGCGCTTGTGCAGACTTTACGCTTTTCCTACGGTTGTACCACCGTGGTGCGTTGGTGACATCCATTCAAGACAGAAAGCGCATGTGTCACTTGTTTCAAGGCCATGATGTAAAGAAGGATGTGAGACATGCGCTTTCTTGCGTTGTACCACGTTGCTGGTGACATCCATCAGACAGAAGAGCGCATGTGTCACTTGCTTTCAAGGCCATGATATAAAAGAAGCGCATGTGCAGACATGCGCTTTTCTTGCGTTATACCACAGTGAATTTAGATGACATGCGCTTATTTTATTTGGTCAGATGTCACTTACGCTTTTCTTGTGTGGCTTTGTCGCCTAAAACCTACACATATGCTTTTTCTAAAAATTTCAAATCAAAATTTTGAAAAAAAAACTTTTTGGAATATTCTCATAATACTCAACAGGCAAATCGGGCTGAAAAATCCACATCGTTTGGTACCAAAAACGCAAAAACGATAAAAATGCGATGTTGGCGCTTGTCTTGGTATGGACGGCAGGAATACTGAGAATGCCCTAGGCTTATCCATGATGACCATTGTCAGGCCTGATAAGGCCCTGTGCCAGTTTGAGAGGGCTATTGGTCATTTTGTGAGGCCTAGGCTTTGGTCGGTCTGAGGCTCGACCATAAACTTTCGTTTGAGGCACCGTCCAACCCAACACAACGCCAAAACTCATTTTGTTTTGCACCAAGAACTGATATAAAACAAATTTATTTGTGCATCTTCCCTGCCTTTTCTTTTGCAAAACAGTAAATGTGTTGTGTCCGATTTCAGTCGTTTTGGCAAAGCCATGGCGCTGATATAGGCCTCCTTTATCCGTCCCTGCTTGGCCTCCCACCCCAATCTTTAAAAAAATCGACACCGCTGCCTACATGTACTGATGTGAGGGTTAGGTTACCTCGCGATGCATTATATGCCATGATAAAAATAGATAAAACCACACGCATTGACATACTTGAAAGATCATATGTCATGTATTAACCGAAGCCGTGGATCTCTTTGTGGTGTTAGTTTCGTGGGCTAATCTTAGCGTACATTGCACATATCAGTTTGTATGTGTATTCGAGTTCCGCGCCCGGTGGCAATGCTGCGTTTCAAATGAAGACGACTCTCCTCTGTGACCATGTTTTGCCCGTCCCCGGTGTACAGACTACGTGAAGGCAGCCATTGACAAGTTCGCCGAGGCGACCGTACAGTTCCACGACCACTTCCTGCGACTGCTCGACCTCGACAAGTAAGTGTGACTGACAACCCGGTGGTCTGCCAGCTGCCGATCACTGTCAGAGATACAGCTGTCACCATGACAGTCGCCTCCGCACTGGCTGGGTCTTGCACAGTTACCGTGGTAACCAGTATCGGCTCCGTTTTGTATGCTGTATTTTCTTCAGAATTGTTATTTTGTATTTGTAATAGGGTAAAGCATAGGTATGCATATTGCAGACGCTCCTCTCACGACAGAAAGGCAACGCGAATGCAGCTGCCAGGAACAGGGACGATTGGTCCCCGCGGTGACATGCTTCAGCTTGCCACCAGGGTGATGACTTATGTTTATGGTGTGATGACTCATGGTTATGGCATGGGAAACTGGGTGTGCTATGTTTACTGGGTGATAGCGTCTACCGTACTGTGGCATTAGTACCGGCTGATGTGTTGCCACGGCTACGGTTGTTATGTTGCCATGGTGACGGTTTTGTGTGATGAGCGCCAGATAACCCACGTAATTGCGACGCCCCAAAGCTTAAATCATCGTGACGGTTTTGTGTTGTTTTCTGACATTATAAATTTAGTCCGATTTTGTTCAATCGATGGATTTTAGAGGTAAGGCCACGCGCTAAGCATAGCTTGTTGCGCAGGCCCTGACCCCTACCATCCAATCGCGTAATTCCTGTTGGCCGGCAGTTTTTATATGCGAAAGTTTGACGTGCCCGACATACCTGAGGCCTGTTCACGACCACGTGCGGTTACCAGCTGGCTCTAGTCCCACTCCTTTCCTCATGCGTCACCACATGCCAGACGTCTCTTGAACACTGAACGCCGCACTGCGCGAGTTTACATAGCTTTTTGATCCTGTGGTTCGGCGGTTGCTTCGTGCCAACCGCCGAAGTGTGACGTCTTACTTTTCGCCCATCCCCACTTTCAGTTAGCCCTCCCGGCTTTCGGACCTACTGTGTGACTCCCGGACCGCAAGGTCCGGTGAAAAAAGGTCTCCCGAAGTGTCTCAAACCCGGCTGCCACTCGGCAAAGGTCGGAATCCCAGCGCTCTCCCGACTTCCCGACTGAGTTACACTTACAGTGTGGGATTAAACAATTGATTATTACAGGTAACAGTTAATGTTGCTTTTACAGCCCGCTGGCAGTGCGACAGGCCAATGACATCCTGATGGGAGTGGAGAGGTCCTTCCTGGACCCACATGGACTGCCAGACCGTCCCGACTATAAGTGAGTCCTATCCTGCTGAGCGGCGGGGCGCTATGCGGTCATAGCAAGCGAATGAGTGGTGGCCAGTCTATGATCTGAAGTTGACTGTTAATTACTTAGATTACCTTGCCGTTGACCAAGATCGTTGAATGGAACGACCGCCGATGTTAACGAATTTTAATTTCGTATTATTTTGGTTTACAAAGTTCTGGAAAAGGCAAACCCATTTATGCGGATTAAGATTTTGCTTTCGATTGTCCCACGCACCTCCAGATCAGTGATATTTACCATAAACCATGTTGTGGTTTAGTGGCGTGAGCCCCATTTAATTTTGATGATGGTTATTCATTGCAGGACCGTTCGTGTTGTTTGCCTAGCAGCTGCATTACTTTATTATTCTTTGTCAGGGCTGTTATTGCCGTCTTTGCGGTCTTCCCTAACGAGCTGAGCTCAATATTTCAGGTCGCGTGATCCAATTTACGTCGCGCTCTAACAACAGTGTCGAATTTCACAAATACGAGTTGAATTTCACGACCAAATGAACTTTTTGTCACGTCGCTTGCCATCGAAACGACGTCTCTAGCGGTCGAGCTAAGCCATATCAAGCAAATTCAGGTTCCATGCGAGAAAAAAATCCGCGAAAGACGTCGAAATAATATATATATTTTCGACTTTAGGAGCTTTCCAACCAGCTGATACTTGTTAGTGGCACAGCTGTAATACTGGACATTTTCTGCGTAAAAGTCCTCTGAACTTGCAGCGAAAATACGCAATTGTGTTAAAACTAAAAATATTATCGGAACTATTTTTTTCATACACAGCTAACCGACAACCCTCAATATTCACCTCATCTGTAACCTCAATATTCACCTCCTGGAATAGTGACGTCTTATCTTACAAAATAAATAATAAAAAGGTCGGGACACTGTCTAACAAGTCGCACTAAGGTCCACCTTGTCAGCTGACCTTAGTCACGTGACCTGCTCTGGTCATCTGACCGTGTCTGTGTCTCCAGTCACGTGATCTTCTCGCCGAGCTCGGTGGACGGCTACTCGGGCGTCACGTTCCCCGGCCTCGTGGACCTGCTGCATGACCTGGACAAGCTGCCCGCCGACCAACGCGCCGCACAGTGGCAGAAAATCAAGCTACACGTGTCCGTACTCAGCTATATTATCGGCAGTGCGGCGCACGGCTTCCAACAGGATATCTGAGGAGATGTGCGGAACCCGTCGTCACTGACAGTACGTGGTGGATCTCTGCGTCTTGTGCGAGCGAATTGAGATGGGGGAGCGATCATTGTTAAGCATGTACCGTACAATACCAGAATGAAGAAAGACTGAGATGTCCGAAAGCTCCCCAGTAAAGGGCCGTAAAAGCGAAATTGGTACATACAAGTACTTTCACAAGTTAATGTTTGCGATATTTCCATCAGACGACTGCATTCGCAGTTCAAAAGAAAAAAACTCAGTCAGTTTGTATATCCAGTCTTCTTTTTGTTCGTTTCGATTTTTTCCCCATTTTCATCAATTCATTTCATTATTTTTGGCCATTCAATTCATCATTTCAATCCAATTTAAACACAAAATAACAAAAAATCAAACAATTTTCGTTTCCAATTCCATGTTTCGATATGCGTCAAAGCACGCGTGGGTTGTGTTTGTGCTGTTGCCTAGAGCTGGCACTGACTGGAGATGGACGAGACATTAGCCAGTGCTGGGATGCACACTCGTCGTATGACAATAACACAAGCATCCTTTGACATGAAAGGGACAAGGAGAGGGCAGACCAGTGGAAGAGACAGCTCAGAGAGTAGACCAGTGGAAAATAGACAGGGTATAGCAGTAGATGTACCCGGCTTATTTGCGATGCAGGGCAGAACCATTAATGGCCAGTGGAGGTATGGTTCACGTAGACATATCCCCGTTGTGCGTGAACTTTTTGACAGGGGTGTACGTTTGACTGTGATATGATAATTGGTAACCCGTGCTTCCCCATTTCGCCTATTTTCGGCAGTATTTTCGGGTGGACCCGGCTTCACTGGCTCATGACTGAATTAATACTGCATGAATTCGTATCACATTGAAGATCATGCTAATGCGAAAGGACACGGCTCATGTCACTGTATTTGTGTAGTATCTAGGGTCTTGATTTGCGATGTTTCGGGTCTGCGCGCTCTTCCCATGTTGCAATAACGCTGGCGAGTGATCAGTGAAAATGGCTATAGTATTTCCGTGCGTGCGGAAGCTATGTGTTGCGCTTACGTTTGCGAAGATACGGGAGGAGTGCAAACATTCATGATGCGATAAATGTTTGGTAGCTAGCATGACGGCTGTTGCCTTTAAGCCGAGTGTTAAAACCACGTGTCGCTGTGACCGGTTGGCTTGGGTCGCGTTCTGGTGCCCCTGTATCAGCCGGCTGACACCGGATAGTGAGCTGAGCGCCGCTGGTAACATGACGAGGGGTCGGTCACCCGGGGCCGTGGCCTATCAGTGCCTCGGTCACTGTGACTTTCGTCACTGGTAGGCAATAGACCGTCAGGTCTATTGCCGCCCTGCGCTCCGAAGTGTACGGTGATTATTGAATTGTGTAGCTTTTCAGAGTGATGTACGCGTTATGGCACGTTTGTCCTGCCTTTGCTGGTGCTACTCCTTTTACCGCTTTTGGCGAGTGTTTCGTGATGTGATGGATGGTGCTGAGAGAGGGTGGCCTGGAAACGATGGTGGAGATCGAATACACCGGCTGGGGTGTTTTTATCGTTTTTAGTCATCTCGGGCTAACGTTCTTGGTCAGGTACGGACACGCTGTTTAAGGATCAAACTAGTTGACAAATGCATGTAAGGGAACCATGTGTGTCATATGGGGGAGTTATGAATCACATTGTGCATGTGTGGGGAGTGCGTGCCCGCGCGCGCGTATGGGTACTTTCGTGTTCCGTCGACTTCAAATGCATCTGAATCTAACGACTCCGAAGTCTGACCGCAAAAATTGTCACTTCTAAATTATCCCTGTCTCTCACTCTGCATCCGTTCCGATAAGTATTTCTTTACAATACCCAATATGTTCAGGTCACTGCAAAAGTAATGGTAGGTACAGTGTCTAAAAATGTGCTGATTTGAGCGGGAAATAATGCCCAAAAGTGTATAATGTTCCACTCTCCTCATTTCAGGTCACTCCTCAAATGGGAAGAGTGAACAATTATTCACTTTTGGGTGTCATTTCACACCCAAATCAACACATTTTGGGACATTGTATCTACCATTACTTTTGCAGAGACCTGTCCAAGGAAGTAGGCGTGAAAGTACATCTGCTGGTTAGCAACGAGGTACAAATAACTTGGCAGCTCTCCGTATAATGCTGCACCCTGTCCTATATGCGCAGTATTGGATGTCCTGTTTGCCCTTGCATCGTCGCCATAAACAATCAGTGTTTGTTTAGCTGAAGTGGACCTCATGGTAGGCGCGTCGGAAACAGATTGCAAAGATATATTGTCACGGTGGCGGTTAAAGTGGAGAATGAGGAAAGTCGTGCTACGAGATAAACGCTCTTAAGCTTGCATTTCGATTAGGAAACAATGCTGGCGTTACAGCGACTGATTAGATATAGAGTCAGACTATGAATAAACTCAACGACATGAATCAACCGGACAGTCTCGTGATGACCGTTGGAAATGACTATGCCTTTTCTATTTTCGTTACAGATAGTCATCAAATAAAATAGCATGTGTCCTTAATCTCTCGTTACGAACCCGGGCTTCTTAAAGTTGACTACAAGGCGATGTATTTCGGTTCTGAAAAGATGTTCAGGTTGTTCTCTAGAAAGTTTTTAAAACATTTTCCAAAGGCATGTTTATTGGTAATTACGTTAACCGTGACATGACATCTTTGGTTCAACCACAACTGCTCTTCTCTTGAGTTCAGTCATTTCACCAGAGTGATGAGACGTCGTAAAGTGGGCAGTGCAAAAGTTATCTTGTGAGATAAAAAAATATGATATGCGATTTTTTGCAATCTCGGTTTGGTGTACTCTCGGGACACAGATATTCGGATCCTAGCTGGATCGCGATCCAGCCACATGTCTGTGGACAGTAGAGATCTACATGGGGCGGCTATCCCCATGACCGGCCGAACCCCACGGCTAATGGGGTGGGCCGGACTGGAAAATCTCTAGATCATGGCTGCATAGTGCATAGTTCACCTGGGGATTTTTATGTCATTTTGCATCAATCTTATCAAACTATTCATGGTTGAAAGAAGCGTTTGTATGTTGCCATAACAGTAGACTGAAAATAAACACATAATATGAATTTACACAAATCCTCACGGCTTGCAAACGGCCAGCCATTTACATTTGAGAGTGGCTGTGGGGCGGCTAGGCCAAGGAAAAGTGCAGCCATGTCGAACTCTAGTAGACAAGTTTGCTTTTTCATCACATAACATATTACTGATTAAAAAGGTTGAATGACAATATTGGCCATCCGTCTTTTAGGGCTGACGATAAAATAGCTGGTACGCAAGTTCCGGAGATTCTAAAAAAAAAAACGGCGGTAGGTAAATATACACGTTGCAAGATAACATTTGCTACAAACTTTCAAACTTCCTATGTATTTAACCATGATCGCTTGGTATCTACGGTGGATGATTTATGCCTAGGTTAGGTATCATGGGCGTCGAAAGCGGGGGGACGCATCCCCCTCCCCCTCCTCCAACCACGGCAAACAGGGTCGTATCGAAAGCGGGGGACGCGGGCCCCTCAACCACGGAAAAACGGGGTCGTAATCGAAAGCGAGGGGACGCGGGCCCCTCCAACCACGCAAACAGGGTCGTACGAAAGGCGGGGACGCCAGCCCCTCCAACCACGGCAACAGGGTCGTATCGAAAGCGGGGACGCGGGCCCCTCCAACCACGGCAAACAGCGGCGGGTCGTAATCGAAAGCGGGGGACGCGGGCCCTCCAACCACGGCAAACAGCGGTCGGGGTATCGAAAGCGGGGGACGCGGCGGCCCCTCCAACCACGGCAAACGGGGTCGTATCGAAAGCGGGGGACGCGGGCCCCTCCAACCACGGCAAACAGGGTCGCGTCCCCTTCAATTTTCGGATTTAAACATTACGCCTACGGGCGTTGCATGGAAAGAATCGACTTCAGAATGCCACGTTCCCCTACCTCACAGTTCGTAGCGGTGCCCCTGATAGCTACCACCACTGCGCCGCGCCGGCTGCTTCGCCACATTGGATCTGACCTCATCATAACGAGCATCTATCTGCTGACGATCCCCATGGACCAGGGTGTGGCAGGAAACAATTATAACATAATCGAGCCTGACCTAACCTTGACAGCAGTTACGGTCGCAGGGGCCCACGTTTAGAACGCTCCGATCGCATTCGCTGCGCTGCGGCGCTACCGGGAAGGGCTGCTGACAGCACCGCCTCCCTCCACACACCATATCTTAGATAAAACCATGAGGATCGTCTGCTGATGATGCGCGTCAGCATATAACTTGGCCAACGAGTGTAACAACTATCTTGTTGCACGAGTCGACTTCCCCATCGTATAAACTGACCTCGGAGCGGTATGCACATGGGGACGCGGCGTCGGCGCCTCTGTGAATGCAATCTGCTCGCCAAACCACCGTGTCGTATGTCAAGGTGGTTGTTGACACAGCAGCCAGCAGGGCCGGGCCACGTGCAGATCTGAGACGTCCGGTGCACGGCGGGGATGTCCCGAGTTCCCCCGGCGCGGCAGACGTGACATCTGAACCCTCTGCACTGCAGCCCCGCCCGGTACCGCCTTCCCCAGTCGACCTCTGCCTGACCCCCTAGCGGCCGGAACTCTTCTCATGAAGGCATTTCAGATCAACAACGGTGGTGCTCTGCAAGTAACGTTGAATACAATTTCGATTGCGCGGTAGTTAGGTAGATATAGTATGCTTCTTACCGCATAACTTAATGTTTGCATGGGTCTCTCGTAAATTTAAAAATGTAAATTTAGTACAGGGCAGAAATCTTGATCACCTATACTGAATGCATTCTTAGGTCAAAGATGTGCCACTATTTTGCATTACGGTGCTGCTTATGTGTTCTTAAAAATACATATTTTCCTCACTCCTCGGAGCATGAGTTCCGCCACGGGGGACGTGTCCCCTATTCTTGAGCCAGGGGGATTATCTCCCCCTCCCCATTTTCCTCCTGACGAACAACTAGGTAGAAATCGGCTTCAACGAGCTTTCGCTGACGCTCCACCCTCCTTCCCGCTAAACAGCCATTCGTCGACTCTACCTCTACCTCCCCCTCTCCCCCGCTCAACAGTTTGTCTTTGACGCTTCACCCCTCCTCCCCTAGCAGCAGCTTTTCGCTAACACTCTTACCCCTTCCCCCAGTCGACAACTTGTCGCTGAATCGTCCAGCCGACCACTCGGCTGCTCTCGATCCCGTCTTCCCCAATTGCAAAGGCGTTACGGAGGCACTGCCTTCTAGGCCCCCACTATAGTGTGCACATGAATGAGCTTTTGGCCTGGCTCTTAAAATATAAGAGCCAGGCGAAAAGCTCATTCATGTGCACACTATGGGCCTGTTCCAGTCGCACTTCTAACCTCCTCAAAGCTGCTCCCACTTGGTCCAGTCGTATTCTTTAACACAGAGCAGTTGCAGTTGGAGCAACTTAGAGGAGAAAAGAGGCGCGAATGGAACAGGCCCTATAGTGGGGGCCTAGAAGGCAGTGCCTCCGTAACGCCTTTTAAATTGGGGAAGAGGGGATCGAGAGCAGCCGAGTGGTCGCGGCGGGTCGATTCAGCGACAAGTTGTCGACTGGGGAAGGGGTAGAAGTGTTAGCGAAAAGCTGTTGCTAGGGGTAGTTATTAGAGTAGTTATATATATATCCACTCTTATGGCCAGTGGTGGGCAACTTCCATTACTCCGTTACTAACGGAACTACTTTTTCAGTAACGGAGTAACGATCTCGTTACTTTTCAAAACAGGTAACGGACCAACTACAAAGTAACTTCCATTACTTTATAATCAAGTCCGGTACTCCCTTAACCCGCGCACTGCAGGGGGGGTGATTTCCCCCCATCATGTTTTTCAGGAGTAGCGGGAAAACGGCGGCGCGCAGCGCCGCCAAATTTCGTACACCTGTTTGGGCATCATTTACCCACACTTTGAAAAAGTTTGAACTTGAGGTCATTCGGTCAAGGTCACAAGTTTTCCATGTCAAGTGACCTCGACCTTCAAAAAATGTTTTGCGTTCGTGCCAAAGCCATAGTCTTTTTTGAAAATTTTGAAAACTTGCAGGATTTCTAAGAATATCAGTACCTAACAAATCGTATATCTTCGGAATTTTTCGTTACGGGTGACCAAAGGTAAGGTCAATTCCTGACCTCCCCATTATAAGTGAATGGGAAAATACACAAATGCTTCCCTTTCCAGAAAAATATGCATCGATCCAGGGCTAATTCTTTGTCAGAATCATGTTATTTTAGGCTCATTCTAAATGATCAAAGGTGCAATTGTTGCTTAGTGATTTTACAAGGTCATCTGAGGTCATCTGAGGTCATCAGCAATTGATTTGCTGATAACTCTGTGATAGAAAATAGATAGAGACGATAGTTGACACAATGTTGTTGTCCTCGTCTGGTCGCGTTGCCCCATATCAAACACGACTACATGGGTCCCAATGACTTGACCTGAGTATATTTTGAAGTTGACCTTACCAGGTCACGTATATATGTTCAAAGCGCATCAATGGAAACAACGATGGGCGTCAAAATGTTTCCCTATCTTTCTTAGGTGAACATGCTATTCCGAAAATTTTTTTCTGTTTGCTAAAAAACAAGTATTTTTGACCTTTCATGACTCTGGAGCCCTAAAACTATTGATCTGAGCTCAATTTTGAAGGAACCTCAAGTGCGATTGCAAATTTCAATAGCTATCGATTGGCCCTCTCTAATCGTTTTGCCCCTAGCTATCATAGTTTCCGAGATAATCGGGGTTTCTGGCAAAGAGTCCAGAAAGAGTCCTATAAACCGGTAAAATCGACTTTGGTACCACTGGGTGACCTCAATTGTGACCTGATCCAAGAAAAACGAAATACTTTTTCGATAGAGCTTGCCTAGAGCTATCTAATGCCCTTTTCCGCTTGTCGCTACGTTGCGTAGTTCTGGAGATCTCACGGGGGGGAGCGGAAATCACACACCCTGCAGTTCGTGTTCGGCGCGAACCCCCTGCAGTGCGCGGGTTAACCCACGCCCCACTGGGGGGAGAGTTATTTGACCCCCCCTCCCCCTGCGGTTTTATCGAGATTTGGCATAACTTATTATGATTATTTCCGCACATTTTGCGAACATGAAAGTTTCGTGTCGGATTAGATCGGGTCACGTGACTCCACCTCCCAAAAAGTGTGCGGTCGTGCCATGACCACAGTTTCTAAGGGATCGATATACAACTTTTAGGATTACATTAAGTCATCAGTATCTACAAAATTTGTATCTCAGATTTTTGATATCAGTAACCTGAGGTCGGGCCATTTTTGTGACCTCCCCATTATAAGTAAACGGAGAAATATTCAAATGCTTTATTTTTCGAGGATATCAGTCCATTTTCTTCTGGATAATGTTATCTTAGGATATTATGTATGATACAAGTGCAGGTTTTGTTCAGTGACCCATACGGGGTCATCTGAGGTCACCAACACCTTTTCGCATGGGCGTAGAAACGTTTTCTAAGTTGGTATGGATTATCATTGATAAATATTTTTTACTTCCCGAATTTCGTCCAATCGTCTTATAAATGATACAAAAATGAATTGCTATTCATAAAAGGACAGTTTTCATGTACACACGGCCCCAAAAACCTTTATGGTGATCAAAATTGCATATATCCTACGATAAGTTGGTGTGGATTTTCCACACCAACTTTCAAGTTGGTGTGGAGCTTTCCACACCAACCACATACAAAGTTATACCCATGCCTTTTCGTCAATAACTCTGGACATAATGCAGATGAAAGGTGCAACTTTCACCAATGTGTTTATCTCGTCGAGACACGTCTCCTAGTATGCAACATGACCTACTTGGGTCACCACTTGACCTTGATTTTTTTTTTTTTTTTAGTTGACCAAAGATGAAAAAACATCAAATTTCAAAGCACCTTGACGAGACAAGCACGTTGGCGTAAACAGTATTACGTTATCTTTATTTGGTAAGAAGTTATTTGCGAAAAAATGCAAAAAATCAGCATTTATGACTTTATTGATCTCTAGAGCCTAACTATTGATCTGAGGTCAACTAAGTCGATTGCGGATTTTAATGGCTGTCGATTATTTTTTGGCCGTTTGTTATGCATGCATGTTATGTTATGTATGACTACATAGTCACTAGATATGCATATATATATATATAATTTAATATATATATATTAATATATATATATTATATATTATATATATATGTTAAGTGTAGATAGCAGTGTTATTTTCGTTGAGACATTGTTCGTTGAACCGCAAACGCGAATTCGGCTTTGATTAGTTTCCGGTTAGTATGCTCATATTTTCGTATTGTTTTCTTAAAAGATGTCGATAATTGTCCGATTATATTGCCAAATGATTCAGGCATAACATTTCAAAACATCGCTTAAGCTTTCGAAGACACTCACATTTCATGATCACAAGTTTGAAAATTAAATATCGATATAGCCTATGTTTAAACATTTCTTTAAATACATTTTTTTGAATAAATGTTTTTGAAAAAATATACGTGACAGATTATTAAGGGCATGCATGTTATGTTATGTATGACTACATAGTCACTAGAATATGCATATATATATAGTATATATATATATATATAATACTATATATATATAATATATATAGTATATAATATATACTATGTTAGTGTAGATAGGCATGTATTTTCGTTGAGACATTGTTTGTTGAACCGCAACGCGAATTCATATCCAGGACATATCCATCCAGACGTTTGTATATCCAGGACAGTTACATCACTCAACATACATACATTTATACACATCAGTTTATCACTATCACTAATACATTTTTTGACTATACTAAAAACTACTTCACCATCCTACTGCCAAAGGGCTAGTGTTGCAGCATCCTGACTTGAAAGACAATGGGCTCCGCGCAGCGGGGGGACGGGGGACTATGTCCCCCCCAACTTCAAAAGTTGGGGGGGACAGAGTGTTTTTTGTCCCCCCCCAACTTTGAGCAACATGACAGTAACTTCAATATTTCAAGCACCTCAAACAGCAGTACACACTACCGTTCTTAGCGTCTTCAACAGTAATAATTCAGTTATCCAGGGAATGAAATAAAAATTTTGCGACGCTCCGCGGAGCAAAAATGCAACTCGAATTACATTGTATTCGGGCTGAAACACAAGTATTAATTCTAACCGTTTCGCAGCGCATTACTCTGTTATGTTTTGTTTATATGTTAATACTTATCTACACCATTGTGCAAAAAAGTTAGCTTTATCACTTTTGTACCGCAGTCTTACCCCGCGCCCCACGGTGTGTGTGTTTGAGCATCCCCCTATGGTTTTATCGATTACCAAAAAAAATGCGGCACTAGCGCCGCCAAATTTAGTCAAGCTTATCATTGATCCTTTCAATACATTGTTACAATTTTAGTTTCGTGCCGGATCAGGTCAGGTCAAGTGTTATGTGTCAAGTGTCAAGTGTTACCTCCAAAAATGTTAACGGTCGTGCCATGGCCACAATTTCTGAGTGATCGATATTAAACTTTTAGGATTGCATGAAAGCGATCTTATACCTGCAAAATGTTGATCTCGGAACTCGGTATTGGTGACCTGAGGTCGGGTCAATTTCGTGACCTCTCCATTATAAGTCAGTGAAGAAATATTTCAATGCTTTCTATTTCAAGGATATCAGTCCAATTCCTTCAGGATAATACGGGGTTATCTGAGTTCATCCGAGGTCACAACACTTTTTTCGTCAATAACTCTCGACATAATGGAGATATAGAAGTGAAAATTT